>VXBA01005040.1:708536-718725 GCA_013399895.1 Serilophus lunatus
CCAGCCCCGCCGGGACAGCAGCGGTACCGAGGGGACGGGACGCGACGCGACGCGACGCGACGCGTCCCCCCGCGCCCCTCCAGCCCGGACCCGCGGCTGACACCGGCGATCGGCATCGTTATCCCGCGGGCAGGAAGGGAGGGAGCGGGGAAAACCCACAGCCTAGGCTTCCAGGGGCGTGTGGCTGCTTAGGAGACGCATCCCGACCGACTCGTGCGGGCTCCGGAAAGGGCAAAAAGGAGGACAAACACCGCAGAGCCGCTGCACCCCGGAAGGCAGAGAAAGCAACTGGAGCTGCCCCTCTTCTTCAAAGCGTCTTTTCTCCTTTCCAAATAATCCTTCCCGTTCGATAGTAAGCACCAAAACCAGAGCGATTATTCCTCAAACCGCCTCGTTCTCCACAAGGGTTTTTGCTTGCTTACCTTAGCTGCAACAGGCAGTGAAAGATGAACATGCTGATTTGCAGCTTTTGCATAGAAATCTTATCCCCCAAAAAGTCAGAAAATTAATATTAAAGGCATTACAGGGAGGTTAAGAAACCTCCTAGAAAAACAAATACTCTAAGATGCCAGCATAAATTTTGTGAGGTTCAGCACTAGTGAAGTTGTTTTTGTGCCACCTATAATTTTTCATAATGTCAGTTAAAGCAGATACAGTACTAAGCTAACCTTGACTAGTTAACTGAAACAGTTATTTTTCTTTCTCCTTCTCTTTATTTTTTTAAAAATGTTAACTGCTTCTCAGCAAGTTCTCATTCCTCTTCACCCTCCTTCTGCTTATTATCCTGTCCTTTAATCATCATTCATCCCCAGAGGAGGTTGAAAATAGACAAGAAGATGAATCCTGTGCTGTTTGGTAATAGCGATCTCTAATGAAAGTTGCTGTGAGTTTTTATATTTTCAAGATTTTTTTTCCTTTGTCTCCTTCTTAAAGAACCACACAGGTAAAGTTTACTGCATGGTACGTATTTTCTGAAAAGGTAGCACACTCCTATTTTTCCACAGAAACCCTGGTCTGAGGGGAACATTGCCTGTATAAGAAGTCACTAAGCACGTTTGGTTTTATTTTCAACAACTTCCAGAGGTTGTCCTAAAGTTACTTTCTACCACAGCCATCCTAGATTATTCCAGGAGAAATCACAACTCCTGAGCACACAGAAAGCAGAATTTTCAAAACATATTGGAGAAAAACACCAATGCAGACATTGCAGAGGAGAGAGTAGTCTGCTCTCAAGCATCTACTGATCAGTACGTCCAGTGACCTCTTCAGTTCATTTTTGCCAGGGTGTGGCCTTCCCTGGGGAAGAGACTGAATTCAGCATGGGAAAAACCTAATGCTGCTCAAATGAGTGAGGGTTTCAAACTTTCATTTAAATCTGACAGTAAGAAAAAGCATTTTTATCTTCCTACCCACAACAGCCTGTAATATTCTCACAGTCCTTACTGTTTCGGCAATTCAAATATCAGTTTCAGAAGCTAGAACCTGTCTCCTGTGTCTTCTCTAAGTTTGTGTGACTAGTTCAGGGATGAACACTAGGTCTAGCTCAGCCCTGACTGCACTAGTGTAGCAAAGCCCCTTCAGCAGCTACAGAGGTTTCAAACATCAGCAGTTCATGCAGGGAACCCTGCTGTACTCATTTGTCATTTCAGCTAATTTATAAGCTTTTAAAACTTTCATGACTTAATAGTCATACACAAGTGAGAAACGAAAGTGAAATCCACTAAACCCATATTATTATTTAAGTAAAATTAGTGGTGGGATTAGGCAGCCAATTGACATGACTCTGGGAGCCCATTACAAAAGTGCCGGGTGAATTTTTCTTTTGCTGCTCTCTAACCATCTTGCCCCAGACAGTGCAAGAAGGATCAGCTCTTGTGCAGGTCTGGACTTACCTAAAACTGCCAGCAACAGGATGATGGTGCAGATGTTTCCTGGAAATTCAGAAACAAGCACAGAGCTTGTTTAGTTCTCCCTGGGTACCCACTTAAAATAGCTGCTTAATTTTATTTAATGCTTTTCAATCACTCCTCACTGATGCTGAAATCAAAGCAATGCCCAGCAAAGAAAAGCTTTTGTATCTCTATTTCCACTCTGTGAGGCACTTGTTCCTCCCAGGAGACTCTGGTTGGAGAAGGTCCTACTTTGTCCATCTGAGGATACAAATGATCTTCATGCAAATGGTAATTAGCTACTGGAAGACCAAGTCAGAGGTGAACAAAGCCCAGACCAGAGATTCAGAAGTAAACATACAAAATAAATAATTCATACACTAGAGCAGGGGAAAGGCAACTGAATGTACAAAATATATTACAGTACATGGATACAAAATGTACTTACATCACTCTTAGGATGCCTTTTTGTGCCTGGGATTTATTAAATATAAAATCAACTGAAGCATGTTATCAGAAATAATGTCTAAGACAGCTGTCAGTTGGTAAATACCTGGTTATACTAATAAGCCAAGATAATTTTAGCCTCAATGTAACATTCTCAGGAAAATCAGGAGCTCCTGGAAGTGAAAAAACAGCTATGAACTCTTTTAAAGACCAGTTTAAATTGATAATATCATGTTGATAATATCATGTTGGACATTCCACAAGGAAAACTACAATAGTGAATACAAATGCACAAACACAAGAGTGGCAGAAGAAAAAACTAACAACTCCAAGGTCTTGAATGATAAAGATCTATCAAGCAGGGAGAAAGGATCAGTGAGAGAAATGATTTCTAGTCCCAAACTGACAACAAGAGGCCTAAATATTCAGTATTGAGTCTGGGCACCTTTTTTTTACTGTAAATTATAGGCTTGTCCACCTGCAGCTGGCCGTCAGTGTCTGGAGGATTCAGTAAGGCTGATCTCATAAAGCATACTGGTGCCCTTGTGATGTTGACTTGTGAACTATTTCCAGTGGCAAACAATGCACAAAACATCCCTGGATATTAGGTCACTGATGAAGTATGTGAGAAAATCTGAACACTGACATGGAAAAGGAAAATAAAAAAAGCCCAGCCAGAAACACCATGTATGAAAGTCTGAATTTAAATTACTCACTTGAGGCAGCTAATTCAGGTAGTGGCAGAGCTGGACACAGAGGGAGGGTATAAATAGGAAGGATTTGCTGTGTAGTGCTACTGCTTCCTGGGATCTGGAGAGTGCTCACAAGGAAGGATCAGTCACTGCTGCTCCCCTGGCATCTCCCCTCCTGGGACATTGATGCTCAACTCTCAGAGCTCAGCCAGGAAAGCCCAGCTCCATCCCTGAGCCACAGTGTTTGGAGCCTGCAAAAAGGATTTCTGCTCTGTGGGAGATCAAGCAGCAGCCTTTCAAAAAGCAGCCTCATGTCACACACAAACTTGAGGAGTGGGGGAAAACCATTGCCTGTAAAGGGGAAGGAGCAGTGTTCCCCTCCCATCCCCTTTCTGCTCAGAGCCTGTTCAGATTCTGGTTCCTTTCCCTCCCTTGCCAGTGATCCCTCTCTACACCCACAAACCCAGAGCAGAGCGTGGGGGTTTCAGCCATAAACCCCCAGATTTTACAACAAAATGATTCTTTTTGGAGAGATGAGGAAGACAGAAAAGAAAGAGAAGAACCAAACCTGCAGCCAGGGATCCGAGCAGAAGCTGTCACCTAAACAGTCCCCAGCCCCAGGAGCTGTGGGTAATTTCTGTGTGATGCTGCAAATAACTGTGTTATTTAATTGGCAGAGCTTATGCAGTGACTTTTTATGGGGTTTTTCCAGTTCCACCCTCTCACTCCCACAGGAACAGAGAAAAATATTTCCCACAAGGAACCCTTGGAGTGACCTTCCTCTTGCATCTCTATCTGCTCCATCAATCCAAAGGCCAATATTGGATCTTAAATCACCATGGATATCCCTCAAAAAGGGAAATCTAAAATTTGCCCCCTTCTCTTTCTGGGATTTCCATCTGCCAGAGACATGGGGTAGGAGAGGGATTACTGCCCTGCCAACACTTCCCTCCAGAGCGGGTAGAGAGCCAAACTGCAGAGGATGATGAGAAAAAATTATAGCTGAGAGGAGAGGAGAGAAGAGAAGAGGAGAGCTCTAAGAAAAGAAAAATTCTTCCTCCAACTGTCTCATCCCTGCAGCACAGCAGAACAGTGCCAGGAAATCCACATTAAACCAGCAAGACTCTTTCTTTAAAACCCGATCTACACCAACAGATACAAAATACCTCAAGTTTCTGAAAATTTCACTAACAAATGTAGACACTGGATGTACTGCTGAATTAAATATTCTAATCCACATATATAAAAACCCTACATGGTTGATTGCTGAGGATCCACTATATGAAGTGGCTCATAAGCTGGTAAATCAACACAAAAATGCAGACTGGGCCAGTGCTTCCCAATTTAGGCCTTATTTGCATATGCTTTTTTTTAAAATAATGTGTAGCTTTCATTTTTTCTTTCACTTCACACTGGACAGACAATTTAGACCCTCAGGAAAAAACTGAATAAATGAATCAAAAGAAAAGTCATAGAAAAAATGACAGCACTTTTCATATTAAAGATGGCTTTGACATATTAATTAGTATCTCAGAAATTAAATAAAGCCAGTGGTACAGAATGATTCATTAGAATGAAATTAATCTGAGGAATAATTAATTCTGAGGGAATGGATAAAAAGAATACAAATAGACATATCAGCAGCAAAACTCTTCGCTGATGAGTGTGACAGTGATTTCTCGCAGCAGTGGAAGAGACTGGATAATACAATTTTCTCAGCAGATGGTTTGGTAGGTGGCACTCTCCCTCCTAAGCTGGTGTTACAGATTTACTCCTGAGCTGCCTGCCAGCATCAAATAGCTCCTTACCCATATTCCAGCCCATTCCCTGATTGATGGATGAAGACAAACTGTTTAAGAGAAGATTTTGGTGGTTTTCTGGTGCAGGACATACAATGATGAAAAGTGTGCTTGGTACCTACAGCAAGTGAGCAATAGTTTTCCCTAGAGCTGATTATTAAGTTCACATTATTACACATCCAGCATGGTCAGGCTTGGCACCTTTGCCATCAGCACACTACAGCTCCTTGAATTAAAGATAATCAAACCAATACTTACCAAAAAAATTGAAGCATCACTTATTGCTTGTAGTGAAGACTGACAGCAGTATTTCAGACTTGCACTGCAGGGAGTCGCAGGAGCCCAGCCAGGGGTCTCTGCAAGGGGGGCAGCCCCACAGTGTCCAAGGAGCACAGCAGGTCCAGCCGTGGTAGAAAGGGTCAACCAGCAATCCAGGAATGACCAGAGCACTCCATATGTTCCAGCCCTGGAGCTTTGCTGTCTCAGGCAGCATTTTCCCATCTGCAGCTCCCTGGACAACCATGGTTATGATGCTGCAGTTCCACCTTCAGGTTTGGGAATTAAACTGTTCTCTGAGGCAAGATGCTGGTTGTCAAAGTCCGATCACACAGTCTGGGTTTGATGGCAGTCAGAAATATTCCACCAAGTTCAATAAAACATTGGAACAGTAGCCCAAACAAAAATCACTACCAAGGTCTTAACTTTGTGCTGTTTTGCTCCTCCTGACATGACTTTCACTCAAACTTTTGAAAAACCCAGTGGTACAACTAGATTACCCCAAACTACAATATAATGCCCAATTCACTTTCACCCTAGCTCACCTGGATATGTTATCCTGTTCCAGCCTCCGTGCCTGTCCCACCAGCACTGTTTCATTCCCACAATATGGGTAAAATCTCCCTCTTTGCATCCTGCCTCGATGTCCTTGACTTTTCCCTGCACTGTGTTGCAAAGACTTGTTGCTGATGCAGTCTCTAACAGACTGTACTTTTCCAGGCTGGAAATGTTCCCTGAGTTTCACTCTCCATTTGTCAACATCTGTCCCAAGGTCAAGGGCCTTCCAAGTCAGCCAGTTCTCCTTTCTGCCTCCCTGCAAAGCTCAGCTGCCCAGGGCTGGGTTTTGTGGATGTCGGAGCTCAGCTCCATCAATACAGGCATCCAGTGTCTCTCCCTTAGTCCATCAAACCAGTCCTCTCCACTTAGGAGACACTAAAACCAGGTATGTCTTCTAGATATAAATTTCATTTTGGGAAAGCCTATAGGATCTGTTCCTATCTACTTTCTAGTTTCCCTTTTTTTCCTGCTCTTTACAATGATTTTCTCCTCCTCTTTTCTCAGAATTTTGTTCTAAGAATCTCCTCTGTGTCCTTAAGAACTATGGAAAGCTCAATCAGGATTTTTACATTTTTTTCTTGCATTTTTCCATGCTCAGTTCCAGCACAATCATCAGCAGAACACTCCTGCACAGTGCACAGGGGTTTCACCATCCAGAGGAACCTCGGGACCAAAGAGAAACACCAGAGTCTGTGATGTGATGTGTCACCAGAGTCTGATGTGATCCAAGTGGGACCAGGAGCAACAGCCTTGAGTTGCTCCAGGGGAGGTCTGGATTGGATATTAGAAAAAATATCTTTATCCAAAGAGTTGTCAAGCCCTGGAACAGGCTGCCCAGCGCAATGATGGAGTCACCATCCCTGGAGGGATTTAAAAGACGTGCAGATGTGGCTTTTGAGGACATGGGTTAGTGGTGGCCTTGGCAGTGCTGGGGGAACGGTTGCACTCAATAATCATAAAGGTCTTTTCCAACCTAAATGGTTCTATGATTCCATATTCTTAGGAATTCACATGCCTTTGTATGATTTTCCTAGTGATCTCTGGGAATATACCCTCTAGCTTTCTAGGAATTTCCACTCAGCTTTCAATAGATTTCGTATTGCCTTCTAGGAAACCTCCCCATTTTTTTCCAAGTATTTGTTATTCCCAACCAAGAACTTACATTTGCTTTAAAGGAACTTCCATATACTTTCAAGAAATCCCTAATGACCTTCTAGAAATTTCCCTGATGCTTTTTAGTAATTGTGTACTATTTATAGAAACTCCTTTGTGCTTCCAGAAGTTCCCTTCTTCTCTTTAGAAATTTGCAACAGCTTTCTAAGAACTGTGTATTTCTTTCTAGGATTCCTCCACTGCTTTATAGCATTTCCCTCTTACCTCATAAGAAATTCCCTCCTGCTTTCTGGAAATTTGTAGCCAATTTACTCAGAATTCACATTTTGCTTTCCCAGAGTCCTCCCACAGCTTTCTAGGAATTCAGTTTTGCTTTCTAAGAATTTCACATAGTTTCTCCAGGAATGCCCTCTAGTTTTCTTGGACTTTCATGTGGCTTTCTAAACATTTTTCACTCTTTTATAGGAATTTCTTGCTACTATGAATCTCTCACTTCTCTCTAGGCATTTCTATCAGCTTTCAGCTATACCTATCATGCCATGCCATGGTATCATGTGTTGTTCCATGCTGTTTGTGCTGCTGCATGTTGTGACATGCTGTGTGCTATTCCAGGTTGTCCTGTGATGTCTTGTTTTGTCGCATGTTGTGCTGCCACACCTTGTTCTCATCTGTTGGCTCGTGTTGCTGCAAACACTTTGTGCGTCATCTTCTGTTTCTGCATCCTAAGTTCTATCCTATGTGGCTGCAGGAATAAATATTTGACAGTTTCTATTTTCAACTGCTATTTTATAAGGTGATTGGAAAGACTCAGGTGAAAGGAGAAAATAAGGATTCAGCAGTATCAGGGATCTAGACAACAACAAAAAAAATTCAGGTCTGGTTGAAGCAGTTTTAAGACCTTGTGGCTCTTCCCCGTGTCCTCTGGGATATTCCTACACCTCCTCTTGCCCCACAGGTGCATGCTGACATCACAGATCCCTCTGCCTGGTCAAGAGTCTTGCTCTCAATAGCAGCTGGCACAGATGCTCAGATGCTAAATGGCACGAACAATCCCACAAGAGACATTTATAAAATAGCCACATCATAGAGGAAATAGCTTCCTAATCCCCTTGAAAGGCTGGTTTATACCTTTAAACATAGCCTTATGTCCTTTCTAAATGCAGATTGACTTTTCTTCTTCATTCCCTTCCATTCTTATCTGATATAACTCTGCATCTAGCAAAATAGGAAAATTGAGTATGCATCAATTTAGCTTGGCACAGTATAACATGAGCAACCTAGAACTGAGTTCAAATATTGCAGATGGAGCCAAAACATTTAAGTGATTTTGTAAGTAGCTCTCCTATCAGCTTATATAAGAGTTTTATTGCAGTTTATATTGCCAAAAAGTGTAGTGTTACTTGTCTGTTTGATCACATTTTCCCAGATAATAGTTTACTACTTATCAAATGAGAATGGGAAAACAGGGTGGTGGTTTTTGATATACTTACACAGACTCACAGACATCTCTGGCTGATTTACAGAAACAATTCTTCAACTCCTTCAGACTGCACTGATGTCCCTTCCAGTCTGAGGTTTGGATTTTCTGCACAAAATTAATGTACATTACATCAGGAAATCACAGAAAATACCGTATATACATGGTTCACCTTGCCCAGCACTCTGCTCCTGATGGCAAAACCCAGCAAATAGCCTTTACAGGCACCTCTCATCGAGTGCTAAAGAATAGTTCCCAGAAATGTTGCTAGTTTCTTCTGGCAAACCTCTGATAACAGCCAGCTTGGTGCCAAGGCCAGTTCCTGACACTATATTCCAGAGCCAGCAGCTGAATACACTCCAGATCCTTTCACTGTACCTTCAGGAATGTCACCACATCATTCCCCACCCCCTCTACAACTACTTTTTTCATGGAACAGAAAAGTCTTGACATCTTCCACGCTTGCCTTTACTCTCTGACTGCACTGTTTATCATCAAGGTTTGGAATTCCTTGTCCTGCAGTGCCACTTACTGGACATATACGTTCTTATACATGCAGCAGCTCTTCATTTTCTCCATTGATTCCCAAGGCCAATCTGACACATAGAAAAACATAAAAAGCATTAATGTCCACTTAGGAATACAGGAAAGCTTGAGGAAAGCAAATATCTTAGATGAGACAGTAATTGTAGAGGAATAGAGATCCTCTCTTTCTGGTCACTGTAGAGGTGAATTTGCCCTGTAGTAGTCTGGGAATTCTTCCAGGTAGGAACATGAAGAAGGAAGAAAAACAGCAAAACAGAAGGGCTGAAATTCCCAAGTGTTTCTGCTGTCACAGCAGCCCAGCCATCCCTGGGAATAACAGAAAAAAGAAAAATGACAGTGAGGAAGCCACCCTTTGTCCCAGTGCCAATTTCCTCTTTCACGGCTGCATCCACTACTGGGTACCAACAGCTTTGAGTTGCTTAAATAGAGTTGAAGATATATCTCACCCTGAAAATCATGGACAAACTCACGGAAACATGATGTGCAGATGAGTGTGTTGCTCCTTTGAGCCTGGGAATGGTCTGAGTCCAGGAAAAAAGCAACAGTGATGCTCCTGCAGCAGCGCTGCTGCCTTCCCAGTGCCCATATCAGACACCAGGGTTATGGGTTGGGAGCCTGGCTCAGGAAAGGATGTCCTGTGAGCAAGAGAGCGACAGTGACATGTGGATACTCCTTATCAGGGCCCTAATGCACTTTTTATCTCCTCCCTTAGGTGACAGCAATGGGACAAGGCCTCTCATACTTGAGCAACCTTCAAAGCGGCCTCCTGAGCTGTCGGTGCTGTCCTCACATAGCAGTTTATTGTCACCTCATTGCCAGGTTTGGCGTCTTTAGTGTGGCTTGGGTTTCTAATAATAACCCTGTAATAACAATCCCGATCCAGTGCAGCCTGGAGAAGGAAGAGGAGAACTCATCAGAGTCTGCAGGTTCCTCACAAGGGGCAGCAGAGGGACTGGCACTGATTTCTGCTCTCTGTGACCAGTGACAGGATCCCAGGGAGCTGCTGGAGCTGTCAGGGGAGCTGTAGGCTGGATATCAGGAAAAGGTTGTTTCACCCAGAGAGGGTGGTTGGGCTCCCCAGGGAAGCCTGACACAGATCAAGGAGCATTTGGACAATGCTCTCGGGCACATGGTGGGATTGTCGGGGTATCCTGTGCAGGGCCGGGAGTTGGACTCTGATGCCTGTGGGTCCGTTCCAATTCAGGAGATTTTATGATAAAATCAACGTAATTAGCTGCAGGAGAAATACGAGCCGCCCCAGGCCGCCTCGGGGCTTCAGGGGAGCGGGCAATGAGGCACCGGCGGCCCCGGGCGCTGCCCCCACGGCCCTGCCCCGCCGGGGCGGAGCGAGGCGGAGCCGGGCGGCCCCGCCGCCTCCCTCAGCCCCTCGCC
>VXBA01005040.1:718822-768595 GCA_013399895.1 Serilophus lunatus
CCCGCTGTACTGGCGGCCGGGCAGGGACACAGCCCCCCGTGTCACCTCAGTCTCCTCCACGGGAGACCAGCCGCGCGTATCGGCTCTGTTACCCCTGCGGAGGCCGTGATCTGTGTGTTCCCTCCACAGAGGTCCAAATCCGTGTTTTATTCTATCCACTCCATAGGGGTCTCAGCTCCGTCACCCCTGTCCCCTCCACAGGGGCCCAGCTCTATCTGCCACCCCTGACCCCTCCACAGGCGGCCAGCCCCCCGTTCCACCCCCTGGCCCCTCTGCGTGAAGCCAGCCCCATCTGCCACCTCTGTTACCCCGCCAGAGGCCCTGATCTGTCTGTCACCCTGTCCCCTCCACTGGGTCCCAGTCCCATCCCATGCCCTCCAGCTCTGTGTGTCAGCCCTGTCCCCTCCCCGCGGTCCCAGCCCCGTGTGTCACCCCATCCCTTCCGCAGGGTCGCAGCCCCGCGTGTCCCCCTGTCTCTGTGGCAGCTCCCGGAGTGTCCCCTGAGCGTGGGCTCTGTGTCACAGGGATCGCGTGGCAGCGGCACAGACCCCGGGCCTGCGGGACACAAACCTCCCTGCTGCGGGATCATCCTCTCCAGGGCAAGGACACGCCGACTAACTCCGAGGTCAGACACCTGGTAGCCAGAGACAGGGATTTTAATTATGAGTATTGATATTTTTTTGTATTTATTCTTGTTATAACGGCTATGAGAGGGGGAGGGGTGAAGACTGCCTTTGTACCAACGTGCAGGTAAAAAAATCACCTGTATAGATCCTGTCAGAAAAAGATACATGAAACAGTGAAAAAGTGCAGAAGAGAGCCATGAATATGCCTGAGTAGAGCCAAACCTACTGCAGTTTTCCAAGACGGGGGGGTGTTAAAAAAAATAAGGAACAGAAACAAGCTTCCAGCAATCAGGACTGAAAAGAGAGCTTGCACTAACTCTGTTAAGCAAAGAAGGTATATTTTTTCTTAATATGGAGACAAGGTGAACACGTGTCATGTCTCTGTGATGTTCCTCATGTTTGATGGGGATGGGAGAGCTGGCAAATTGCAAGCTGACACTGCTGAGTTGGCTGCGGGAACCTCTAACATCTGGAGGTGGCTTTAGTGCAGAATGATGAAATCTCTGGTCAAGCTACACACCAAAGATGGCTCCTGTTTTGAGGAGAGAGCCCCAGCAGCAGGCTCGAGCCATTCCACCCAGGCTGCTGCTTTTGTTGCTAGGCTACAAGTGGGATGTACATTTATAAGCAAAAGGAAAAAAAAAATAAATATCTTGTAGTGCTGCCATGATTTGCCTTTTCCAGCATTCCATTTAGGATTGCAGTAGGGAAAAATCATAGTGCAGGCAAAGATTTGTCTTTTCCGTGGTGATTTAAGTGGTAGAAACTGCTTTAGGGAAGAAAAACTTGGCAAGTGGCTTTGTTAACATTTGGGGTAAGTACATTGCATCATACTTCTCCCAGTCATCAGCTGTACTGCTTGTTTCAAACTGTGGCAGCAAACTAGTGCAAATAGAGGAATACCAAATACCATTGCTTACCAGCCCTGCTCAGTCTGATATGTGCTCTTTTCCACCACAAAAATAGGCTTTTTTTCCCCTAAAAGTTCTCATTTGAACTAATTAACTGCCTTGACTGGCATGCCTGGAGAAGGCCTTGTGTTCTTTTCTTTGCCAGAGCAATTAAAATCTGAGTAGTAGCTAAGTTTGCCTTTCCACTGTTGCTTTGCCAATGTGTTGTAGTTTTAAAGGAGAACAGGTCACCTTTTACTAATGAGAGAGTGGTTAATCTCCTGTCCTTTCTCCTAAGCCAACACAGCAGCTGTTTGGGTGGGCATTGAAGGAAATTTGGCATTGAAAAAAAACCAAACAAAGTTTGTTCAAACAAAGAAGCCCCAAAAAGGAACATTCTGTTATTTGAGGAATAAAAAGGTCTAACAGGACCCCTGAGTATTTCTCTATGAAAGCAGCATAGAAAAGCAGGGAAATGTTTCAAAAGAACTCAACTCTGCAAAAACAAACAGCAATTTGGTGCAATGGGCACTTTGGCTTAATAAATGTGTCAGAGGAAGAAGAGAAGCTGTTCTTTTCCTCATTTTATACCTCAGGTTTTCCAAACCAGGTCTTCTTTTCCAGACCAGGGCATGGACATCAGACTGTTATGGGACTGCTTTGAAAAACAGAGATTTAGCGGTATAAGTCTGTCAAATCTTATTTTTCTCTTTCCTTGTGAGTCTGACATGAAATGTACAGCAGCACCTGGCTCTTAACTTTTGAACTATTCCTATTCTATAGATCCTAAAGAATTGTGTTAAGAGGTACTGCTGTTACCTTCTATTTTTACTAGATTTTCAGGGAAAAGCCTGACTCTCATTTTTCTAAAGAGGAATTTTTAGTTGCCTGTAGGAGATTTTGTGAATCATGATCTGCCCTGAGCACCTTCATATCACCTGAATTTAGGGATCTGAGTCCTGGTACAGGACACCACACAAGTTGCACCTTTCAGCCTTTGTGTTGGCTCACTTGCCCTCCTGTGTGCAGGCTGCCTGGAATTCTCTTTTAAGCTGGAATACCCAGCACATTCCATGCTTTGGAATTGAGGGTTGCAGTTTGGGAGTTTGTGAGGTGTCACAATGTCCCATATCACAATTATATCTGCACTACTTTGGGATGTAGAATTCTCTTCAGACTTCTCCTTGGGTTCACAGTTAGATCATCATGAAATTTCCTTTTCTGTCACCCTACTCCCAATTTTAGCTTTGATACTGGAAGGGAACTGACAGAGTGTCTTACTTATGGAGGCTTGGGTTAAAATACAAGATGTCAGTAACAGAAGAAAATATAAGTGGCTCCAAGGAAAGTAGCAAAGCTGCTTTTCATTACTTGTGCACTGCTGCATGAGTTTGTTGCCCAGAATTTCAGACCATGTGCCCACCTGGATTATTCAGTCATACAATGCTGTTTATAAATGGTGTAAATAAATGGATCACATATCTGAGTTGTTCAAAATTGAGTGGTGTGTTACTGTCTGAAATAAATTAAATAGCAGTTGCTACTCTTTTTAGCTGTTGCTTTGGTTTGAAAAGTGGTTGCATGACCTTCAATGGGATGCTTGAAACATGAACTTTGAAAAGGAACTGCAGAGAGTTGAACTCCTGACAACTCCTGAAACTGCATTTTGTGTAGTTGCTGTCACTGCTGTTGTTAACCTTTAAACAAGGTTTAAAGTCTTCTGCTGTTGCTGGTCTGTGGCAAATCTAAACTTAGCCTTTGTACCAAAACTCTTCATCAGACTTTGTGCTGGTTTGTATGTAATGTAACTATTATATTAGTAGAGGCCAATCTCAATTATTCTTAAGCCCCTTTTTTCCCCTCCAGTTAATATTAGGATTAAACATTAGACCACAAACTGGCAGATGATTCTATCTGATCAGAGAGGACAAGAAATTTGAGTATTCTTGGTACTGGGGCTTCCAGCTCACTTCACTGTTGCTTTCTGATTGAAAGTACCGATGAAAAAGACGGTCAAAGATTTTTGGAAAAGTTGAGAGTTTCTGTTCAGGTAAACAAAGACCTTAGTTTTAGTCATGAGTGTGTTCTAATGTGTAAGTTTGTATTTTCTGATTAACTAGGGCTAAGTGGGCCTCGGGAAGAGGTAAGGATGCAGCACCAGGGAGATTTGGAGAGAAAGTGATAGAGAAGTTTGCTGTAAAGCATTTGGGAAGTGTGGTTTTGCCCTGTGGTGTCCCCTCTGGGATATGCCATCTGCATTCCCACATCTCATTGCCTCAGGTCTGCAGAACCAGCTTTCAGCTCCACTTCTGGTGCCAACAATGTTCCAAGCACAGCCAGTTCTTTCACTTGACAGTCACAGAATGGTTTGAGTTGGAAGGGACGTCAAAGACCATCTCATTCCAAGCTCCTGCCATGGGCAGGGACACCTTCCACTATCCCAGGTTGCTCCAAGCCCCATCCAACCTGGCCTTGGACACTGAAGGATGGAGCAGCCACAGCTTCTCTGGGCAATCTGTGCCAGGGGCTCACCACCCTCACAGTAAGGGATTTTTTCCCAATATTCAGTCTAACCCTACTCTCAGTCAGTCTAAAGCCGTTCCCCCTTGTCCTGTCACTCCAGGCCCTTGTAAACAGTCTCTCTCCATCTTTCCTGTGGCTCCCTTCAGGTACTGGAAGGTCACAATCAGGTCACCCAAATCCTTCTCTTCTCCAAGCTGGACAATCCCAATTCCCTCAGCTTTTCCTTACAGGAGGAAAACACAGTCATACGTTTATGGAAAACTTTATGAACACACCATCGGTTACGATTCTGAAAACATGCCTCGGGACACAGGAAGAGCCACAGTGTGACACAGATGGATCATACCTGTGTCAGAGGGGAGGGAAGCAGTGGCAGGATCTGTTCCTGCTCTCAGGATTGCCATCCCCCGTGTTTGTCAACTCTCTGGGGTGGTTTTGTCCAGGACAGATGATGCTCACCCAGACAATCCAGCAGCACAAGGGAGGATTTAGCTGCCTGGATATGCCCTAGTTTGGAAACTGAAAGGGTTTAGTGATATGAATGTGCCAGAGAGCATAGTCCTTTCTTTATTGCTGGTTTGATTTACTGCAGGGATTGCAGGTACAAGTGGTTCTATTAAATACCTTCCTAACTGATCTGTTGTTGAAAATAGTGAAAATACCTATAATTTCCTCCCTTGCTGCATGTTTTCTATGATAAATGTTAATTGACTGTGTTACAATGCTGTCCTTTATCCTTTCCATTACTGCTGATCCTCCTGTGTGAACATGACCTTAAAGTGGTATTTCAGTAACTGGTGTGTTTGTAAAATTTCTGTTGTTTCCCAAATCCTGTGTTAATTAATGTTATTTGTGGAGGAGAGTTGTTTCAGTGTCAGCCTGGGCAATTTTGCTCTTTACTTTTCCACCTGGAAATTTAAGGTGGTGTTGATTCAAAACTTTTATCCTGTTTCAGGGTGGTCTCCCCTCTGTTGGTACTTCCTGAATAGCAGCAGGTGGGAACAGTAAATTCAGGTGTTTATATATAGGCACTTTAATTAACTGTGAAGTAGTTGTTGAGGTTGGCCTTCATTAGTCGACTCTAACAAAGCAAACAGTTTTATCTCTGTTGTAAAGGAATTGTGCTTTTGCTTTTCAGTTCCTTTGCAGGCCTTCTGCCTATCTCAGGGTTTGGATGGATTTATTTAAATTTGATTTAACCCAAATGTCCTTTATTTTTTCTTCACACAATTAAGTTACAGATAATGAGGAGTTAAATCCTGGGCACACTTAATACTCATGGAAAATTATATCACTGAAGGTAGTGGAGTTACACCCTTGACAAAGCATTGTAGTCAGGATAATAATTAAATCTTAAGCAATTTTATTACAGTGCTTTTGTTATTGAGTATTTGGATGGGTTATGCAAACAGCAACACCCCTCTGGAATTGTATCTGAAAATTAAGGTGACAAGTAGGTAAAATACTGTTACAGCAAGTTATATTGAGGGTGTTATACATATTTCTTGGAGTTTTACAGTCTCATTGTTTAAATAAAAACAAAATCAAGAAAAAACCTTATAGTTTATGATGATGATTGTATGTGTGTTTGATAGTATATTGATGAAACCATTTTTGTGCACAGTCACCATTTTTACTTCATGTTTGGATAGGTTTTTTACAAGAGAATCCCTTTGAAGTACATTGACATTTTATTAGCTTATGTGTTTGCTTTATGGGATTTATTTCCCTTTTCACCACTTACTAATGGGTAACATCATAAGTCTCTTTTAAACAAGAGATGAGTCTTTTATTCTAAAAATATTTTGCTGGAAAACTTCTAAGTTTTCAAGACAGAAATTCCCTTGTTCTCTTAGGCACTACTGTAGCAGGTCTATGACTCAGAGTCCCGAGACTGGCAAACTCAGCCCCTTTTTTTCACTTCACTGCAAGTTTTATGTGTCTCCAAATTATATTATTCCAGTGTCTGAACTTTTTTACACTCCCTTGTGTGTGTGACATCAGCTCCTTCTCTGTGGGCATTGGTGGCCTGTCTGGTTTATTTTAAAGCTCTTTGAAACAGTGCTGTTCCTACTTAACCTTCTAAAAGTGCAAGCCAATTATATCAGTCATATCACTGACAAAAGAATATGGGTTTGGGTACTTAAATAGCTGTCACCTAAAGTTTTAACCCCTTTTGACGTGAGATCTGACCTTTTGCAGGATTGGAGGCTGGATACTACCCTTTATTAAGATTAATAATTGTAAAGTCAGTGTTTTCTGTTGCCATCTCTCTAAATAGACAGTGGTTTCAAGCATGATCTTTTGTTGGACCACATGCATTAATGGATGTTTTCCATTTTCCTGATAGGTTGCTTTTTGCTGCTGCACCACTGACACTTTGGTAGATTTGCAAGGAGAAAAAGACAAAGCATGTGCTGGCATGCTCTTGCTAGCTTAGTCTGGCTGGCGTGGGTAACAGCAGGGAGAAAGGCATGGAAACAGGAATTTTACTTGTGCCGGCAACCAGACTGGTTGTATATTGTCTTTGGGGTGCTTTTATTCTACTGGAGTGTGTTACAACCACCCTGGTTGTGCTTTCTTACCCCTAGTGCTTACGTATTGTTAGCTCTTCTACCATCATACCTGTAAATACCCAAGGGCTGGGAGTTTTTCCAGTTTGCAGCAGGTCAGGCCTCTCTTGCATCCATTTTCTTGCTCAATAATGTAGACTTTGTCTCTTGACTCTGGCACATCAAAACATTTAGAATTAGCTATGCTCTGTGTTCCTTGTCTATTGTTTTCCCTGCAGATTCAAGGCTAGAACTCAAGATTTGCATTAAACCCGACTCCTCCTGCATCTACAGACCCTGACCTTGAGCACAGCCAGTGACCCAGGGTGGTCACTGGTTAGTCTCTTGGAGGAGCATGGGAGTGCAGACTTTCCGTGCTCCCTGACCTTCTCTTGTGCCTCTTCAACATCCTAATCTCAGAGACTGAGCTGGCCTTGCTTTGCTTTCATGGACTCACAGGTTGGGTCAGGTTGGAAGGGACCACAGTGGGTCGTCTGGTCCTACCTCCCTGCTTGAGCAGGGTCATCTGCGAGCACATGGCATAGGGTTGCATCCAGACGGCTCTGGAATATGCCCAGTGAGGGAGATTCCTCACACCCTCTCTGGGCAATCTGTTCTCAGTCAGTTCACAGTCAAGAAGTTCTTCCTCATGTTCAGGTGGAACTTCATGTGCATCAGTTCCTGCCCTTTGGCTCTTGTCCCATTGCTGGACACCCCCAAGCAGAGCCTGGTCCATCCCTTACCCCTCACTGACAGACATGGATGAGGTCTCCTCTCAGTGTCTCCTCTCGAGGCTGAACAGCCTCAGCTCCCTCAGCCTTTCTTTGTAGGAGATTCCCCAGCCCCTTCATCATCTCTGCAGCCTCCACTGGACCTGCTCCAGGAGCTCCATGTCTCTCCTGTCCTGAGGAGCCCAGAACTGGAGGCAGCAGTCCAGATGTGCCTCACCAGGGCTGAGCAGAGGGGCAGGATCACCTCCCTGACCTGCTGGCAATGGTCTTCCCCATGCACCTTGGGATACCATTGGCCTTCTTGGCCCCCAGGACACATTGCTGGTCAGGGACAGCCTGTTGGCCACCAGGACCCCCAGGTTCTTCTCTGCAGAGCTGCTCTCCAGCAGGTCAGACCCAGCCTGTGCAGGTACAGGTGTTTGCTTTCTGCTGGATCAGTTTCCTGCCAGGGCAGTCAGTTCTATCAGCACACCTCGGTCAAGGAGCATCAGAGCTGACATGGACAGATCCAGTGGAGAGGGATCCTGACAGGATGTGTCCTGTAGATCCCCCTTGAACCATCTGCAGTGAAGGCAGATCCTTATTGTTTATGTTTCTTATTACTAAATTACTTGATTTTGTGGACAGAGGTATCAGGAATATATAAAAATAATTCAGACAACCCAGTAGTGTATATGCTGATCAGAGTGAAAAGAGCTGCTATTTATGAACTGCTTTGTTCAGCACTCATTAGGCAGCTTTAAACAGATTATCATAAGCTATCTTAAGAAGGTTTTAATCTTTTCTTAATGAAACAGATAATTTAATTACAAAAATATTTATACTTGGACTTTCCTGCAAATAACATGCCAATAGGGAAGCATTCATAGAACAAGTTACCAGCTAAAGTGTCCAGATTTATTTTTGTTTGTTTGGGGGGTGGGGGGGTTTGGCGGTTTTTTTGTGGAAAAGAATTTTTGAATAAATTAGTACACTTGCCTTCATAGGGCTTTGCAAAACCAGCAGTTCCCATTTAGACCAGAAGGTGGACTGTTGTTTCACAGCATATTAGTGTTCATGGGAGGATATTTTTAACAGTAAAATACTGAGAAAGGGAAAAGAAGCCTCCAGAGCATCTCCTGTTCAGATGCTCTGCATGAGAATTTTGTTCTCCAGATCTGCCCTGAGCCTTTTCCATTTCCATGATCTGTGTTCATCTGTGCTGTGCCTGGTGAGAAATGTATCATGTGAAAATAGTCCTACTAATAAAAGGTCCTTTATAATGACAGTGAGGGAAATGTGAGTGCAAGAAGGGGGCAAAGATTAGTTTCCCCTCCTGTACCACATTTGTTTTTGTTCTGGAGTCATAGAATCACAGAATGGTTTGGTTTGGAAGGGATTTTAAAGATCATTCATTTCCATCCACCTGCCATGGGCAGGGACACCTTCCCCTATCCCAGGTTGCTCCAAGCTCTGTCCAACCTGGCCTTGGACGCTTCCAGGGATGGGGCAACCACACCTTCTCTGGGCAACCTGTGCCAGGGCCTCACCACCCTCAAAATAATTAATTTCTTCCATATATCTAACTTAAATTTCCCCTTTTTCCCCTGGGAAGTTTTAGGACCTTCTCTGGCTTGGTGGTGAAACTTTAGGATCCAAGTCAGTTGAATCACAACTATGTTTCCTGTAAGTTGGAGGAGCAGTGCTGGTGCTCCTTGTGTACTTGCTTTGTGCTCACATATTTGAGTTAATGACTGCCAGTTTTAGCATGTGAATACACCTTTGAAACAGTATGTTTTTCTTGGTGTCTCTTGTACCAAAGGAAAACTGAAGGCTTCTAGGGGAAAATGGCACAGCAAAAGAGCAAGAAAGTGTATTCAGTAGGTTGGGTCTAATAATATTAAATAAATTTATTAGTGTTCAATCATTGAAACACATACTTGGCAGCTCTTTTTCTGCAGTAGTGGATCAGGTAAAACACTATAGAATCATAACTTTTAAATATTCATAACGTTTACCAAATGCAGTCAAAGAATTCTTCTGTTGCACCTCCCAATTCCACTTTAATATATCAAACTAGAATCACACAATTACTTACTGCAGCAAACAGCTCATATTCCATGTACTCTCCACCTGATGGGAAAGAAAGTTCTGCACCACTGGAACTCTTACTTTTGTGAAAACTTTTTGAGGGATTGGGTGGGTTTTTTCACTAGAAATGCTGCTCTGTAGTGTCTATATATTAATTTCCTCCTCCTTCCTGTTGCTCAAAGCTGACAATTTAGGGCTGATTAGATGGGAAGACTTAAGCCTTTATTTCTACAGAAGTTTAATTTTCCAAAGACTTCCAATTTTTTTTCACTTAAGGTAGAGGAGAAGCATCATAATTACATTTGAGAGATGGACAAAAGCTTCTTCAGATTTCATTAATTGCCTCTCCTTTTTTCCCATGAAGTTCTTTTTTGGTATAGAGAGACCTTTCTTTTTGTGGTGCTTGTTGGAATTTTTTTATATTCTACATTATATAAGTTTCATTAAATTGACCAAAATGTCTCAGACAACTACATGGTGTTCTTGAGTTAAGGTGAAAATACACTTCAGTGATAGTTGCAGTTGTCCTCATAATAATGATGTTTTTCCTGTTAAAATGGATAAAATGCTATGTGTTACCATCTGAATTTATATAGATCCAATTTCTTTAAGCCATTTGAACAAGCATTATTTGGAGGATGTTTTTTTTGTTAACTGGCTATTGAATATGTTGCAGAAATTTCTCTTAAGAAAGTTAAGTCATACAGCTTGTGCTGTGGAGGACTGTCCTTCTTTCATTAGATGCTGAAATGAGCTTAGTCATCTTGAAGTAATTTTTAGTTTTCAGGGCTTCATGGCCCATAAATGCAAAACTGTGAGTTCAGTATCCTTCACTGTAGTTCTTTAACCATCTTTGAAGTATCATTAGGAGATCTGGCCATGTGTTCATAATGGGACAAATTGTTGTATTATATAATCTCTGTGTTGTTAAAACGTGGATTTAGGGAAACAACATTTATTAAAAGAACTTGGTGGGTTTGTGTTCCTAATGTTGTTTTGCTTTACTATGCCAGAGAAGTTAACTGGATTTTATTAAATGTTTCTTCTGTCACTGCACTTTATAGCACTTTAGGCATCTCTTGAAATATTTGATTTCTCCTCCTCTTGAGTCCAGTATTTTCAGCAAATTTTCAGGGTTTTTTTAATTCTAAATAACCACTTTTCTTCTTGCAGGTTACAGATCCATTAGAAAATAAGTTGAATTCTGAATTGCAAATTTTCCTGTTTTATTCACGGAGTTTTAGAAGATGTCAGCAAATATACCATTAAATATTAATATCAAGGAGCCCCGATGGGATCAAAGCACTTTTGTTGGACGAGCCAAACACTTCTTTACTGTAACAGACCCCCGGAATATTTTGTTGTCTAATTCCAAACTGGAAAATGCAAGGAGAATTGTGCATGATTACAGGTATGCCATTGACTCCTTCTACTGCTGACCCAAAAACATTCCATGTCAGTGATAAGTGGTGTATTTAAAAGGGAGTATTTAAAATACTGTGTTCATTGCACCACTCATTATTCTTACTTCAGAGGTTAAAACCCTTTCTTTTTTCAGGCAGATTTGCTAATGGAGGAGAAACAATTATGTCACCTGAGAACCCCTGTTAAAGCTTCTGAAATACAGAAGTGTCTAATTCTGAAAATAGTTAACATGACAACAGAGCTTAAAACTTCCTCTTGTGTGTTGCATTGTTTGGAGCAAGTGGTTTCTTAAATACTTACTCAGAGTGAACATCCCAAAATCCTCTGATGCCACACTTCTCACGGGAGGTTGCAGTATTCTGTAACAGTTGTGCTTTTTGCTGTTGTCTTGTCTTGTTTTTTAACTTATCCCAAGACAAGGTATCGTGGCACCTGGCTTGACAGAAGATGACTTGTGGAGAGCAAAATATGTCTATGATTCAGCCTTTCACCCAGACACTGGTGAAAAGATGGTTTTGATTGGCCGAATGTCTGCTCAGGTCCCCATGAACATGACCATCACAGGTTGTATGATGACCTTTTATAGGTAAGTGGTGGCAATACAACATGCAAAACATTTGCCCATAAATTAGATAGGTTAAAATTAATGTTATTGTCAAAAGAAGATTTATAGTAATTGTTTTTAAACGTGAATTTTTGCTTCCTTTTCTCTTCTCTCTCCACGTTCCCTTACACTGATTAACGGTTCCCTCTAGAAGTAGTTGTGAGATAAGCCCTTAGCCCCTTTCCTTCACCCTTCCCACTTTTCCTCAAACTGGTAAATGTTCCAAAATCCCAGCTGTGTAGGAGAGTTGTGTGGAGGACAAAGAGGAGGAGATACCTGGGAATTTCTAACCTTACTGGTCTGGCATGCAGGATGTTCTGTCTGCCACGTGAGTACTCAGGGTGCTTCGATCCGTCGGTCACCGAGTTTCTCCAGCTCCCCTTTGGTCCCTGCACTTCCTCAGTGGTTCTGGAATCCAGTGAAGTCCACAGCAGAAACCAGTCAGTGTGATCTTTTAGCAGCCTCTGTGTTAGAAATGTTTTTTGGCACAGGGCTAGGTCAGCAGGAACTGCTCAGAGAAAACAGCAAAGGTGTTTGGGATGCCGAGATTGTACAAATTCTTGACACACACCCGAGAGAGGCCCAGCTCTTTTGAAAGGTGCATATGCACATGTGTGTTTTAAGGAACAGTCAGGAATATGAATCCAACTCCCAGTACAGCTGCCCATTCCCAAGCACTACCTCTTGTTAACTGCTTATTCTCTTATGCAAGTTCTGTATCTGCAGCATATAGAACAGCTCTGCGCCTTTTCTCTGCATTATTACTCAGATTCACAACTAGGGGATTTATTAGCCTAGAAGGCATTGGTTGCTTTGGACCAAATCCTCAGCACTGTGAATAGGATTGTTTTGAAGTCGTTGGATGATGCAGTGTATCCCTCCTCCCACTGCACATCACTGTGCTCTAGATCTTGCTGGCCACTGGAAGAAGCAAATTCCCAGTTATACCTGTGAGGGTCTTGGATGTACAGTAAGACAATGTGAATCACACCTAAACCTTGGAGCAGGCTTAACATCTTCTACACACCAGTAAAAATGAAATAGGAACAGATGAGTCAGGAAAAGAGTTGCACATGCACAGGACGAAAGGAGGAAGAACATCAGCAGTGACAGGAAAAATCCAGCTGTTTATCACTGTTACTTTTGCATCTCATTCAGATCCTGGAAACCAGAGGGAATAGAATACACTTCCAAATCTCCTGAATCTTTCCATTTTTTGCAATTTAAAGAAATAACATATATTCCCATTTCAGAACCATAACCTCATGACAGACACACATCTTCTGCTCTAACATCTCCCCTTTGCAAACCCACCTGTTACAGAATAATTGGTGCAACTGGCTGCTGCTTCTTTAGCCCTCAGTTTCTATATCAGTCCCCCACATTCCTGTTACTGCCTGTGTTATTAAATAATTCAATTAAGTGTAGTTTTAAGTCCTATGAAATGTTATTTTAATGATCAGGAAATAGTTTTCAGTAGCAATTGTGACTTTTAGTGGCCTGGTTCTCCCAAGTGAAATTTTTGTGGAGAGAATCTTTAGTGATGTCTCCACTGTTTACAGAGATTGTGATCAGAGTGCACAAACACACACTTTTCACCTGGTATACATTGCTCATATAGTGATTATTTCTGCAGTTTAACAGGGACAACATCAGCCTGTTAAATGGGGACTGCAGCTTGTACAGGACTCATTTTTTTCACTGCCTCCTAGCTGTGCTCACTAATTGACACCTTTTTGTCATGCTGTATTGAACCAGACTAATTTCTGTGCTGTATCTGTACTCAAACATGCAGATATTTTCATGGAATTACTTTTTCATTTTGGAGTTGTGTCTTTTAATCTACTTCTACATGTGACTGAATGTTTTAATGTCAAAAGAGTTTATTGAAACCATGGCATCTTATTAACTCTGGAAGACTGAGAGGTTATACCCTGTCTCCTCAAATCCATCTCTGAGTCACTTAGGGAGCTTCCAAAGAGAACTAGCAGATTGTAAAGAAATAATAACCCTGGAGAAGTATTCTGGAAATTAGAGCATTTCTTATTTCTCTGGGTGTTTTTTATGGAGAAGTTTGCTATAATGCTTCTGTTACTACAACAAACCTTGGTCCCAAGTGAACCTTCCTAGTTAATTACAATGCTTTAAATTCTTCTCCTAGAAGAACTCTTATTACCAAGACAGTATCTCATTGACTGTATTCTTTCATTCAAATAAACAAGAACCTCTGCATGGTTACTGCTTGCAGTGGCTTTTCTTGACTAGGCATTTCCGTGCTGTTGATTCAACTGTGTTTTCAATAATAATAGTAATAATTATGATTGTTTCTCTTTTCAAGATCGACACCAGCAGTGCTTTTCTGGCAGTGGGTCAACCAGTCCTTCAATGCTGTAGTCAATTACACCAACAGGAGTGGGGATGCCCCAATCACTGTCAGGTCAGACACTGAACCACATAATTTTGATGGGTTTTCTAAGTTCCTCTCTCTGATGTACTCTAACATGGTTGGGCACTAAAGTTTGAGGTGAGAAAGGGATAAGTTTTTCCATCTGTACTAATTATTAATTTGATATACAAAAATGAGAATTCTGAGGAGGACAGAGGCAAGAACTCCATTTCTGCCATTAAAGACAAGCATGAGCACCTTGATCATGAGCACTTAGAGGTGTAGGATTTAATAGAAGTCTGAGTTGCAGGACTCAGCCATTTTCAAGTGCTTCATCAGGTTGGTGTCATACTAGGATATCTCTAACCTTCAGGACATTCAGGACCTGGACCTTCAGGTCCTTCTGGACCTTCAGGTGTGTCACTGTGTCACCTCAGTGCCAGCAGACACCACACTGGGGGCTTACTTACAAAAACAGATTCCTTCAAGGAGCAGGTCTGTGCTTGTTTGCACGTGATGGCAAAAAGAGAGACTAAATAGATGCAGAAAGGTAGAAATCTCGAAGTGAGAAAAGGGAAATGAAACTGCAAGAAATTTAGATTAGATATACTGAAGAAATTCTTCCTGTGAGGACGGTGAGGTACTGGGACAGGTTGCACAGGGGAGTTGTGAATGCTTCATTCCTGGGAGTGCTCAAGGCCAGGTCGGGTGGGGTTTGGAACAACCTGGTCTTGTGAAAGGTGTTCCTGCCTGTGGCAGGGCACTAGAACAAGATGTACTTTAAGGTGCCTTCAAACCCAAACTATTCTGTGATTCTGTGAATAGAAAACTGGAATTGCAGTGCTTGACTTTGTGGTTTGGGGGCTGGACTTGCTTAATGATGGCCAGGATCAAACCATGGATTCAAGCCTATACAGACACCTCCTAGCTGGGAGATATGTACATTGCAGTTCAGGGCAGATTGGGTTGGATCTGGGTGTTTTCAGCAAAGCTGGTCTGCATGTATGGGGTTTGGTATGGTTAATTTTGATTACTATTATAGACATGGCCTTAGAAATTCAAACTAATTTTTTATTAGGTTAAGCAATTAGGAAATCAAATACAGAACTAATCCTTCAAGGTGTTCATTCACACACATGAGAAAATGCTGAACAGGCAGCAATGCACAACCAGCAGAACCTGATTCAGTATTATAATGTTGCTTCTGTATGATTTTACTGCTAGTGGAATAAAACTGTTTTATTTACAGTCCCATTTAGATCTTCTATCCACATCTTATTGCAGTAGCACAGAAAGGTCTATTTCTTAACTTCTTGGGGGGCGTAACTACATGTGTAAAATGTAATTATTTTAAAAAGTGCCATAAATATAGTTGTGCATGTGCAAACATTTTAATTTCTTTTTTAGCCAGCTGGGAGCAGCCTATGTTTCTGCCACCACGGGTGCTGTTGCAACAGCTTTAGGACTTAATGCACTAGCAAAGGTATTGCTGATGCTTTTTTCCATTCTTACCAGACTGTGGTGGTCTGTGAAGTGCTTACAGCTCATTTCTCTTCTTGTGTATCTGTCATGTGCACACCTCCCACTGTGGAGTTGTAATGGCCCTTGGCAGCTCTTGTCTTTAGATCCCAACCTTAATTTTTCCCCATGTAGATGGTTTTATATGTATCTTTCAAACAGCCTTGTGTTTGGTTAATACAAACTGTATCTAATAAGGTGCCTTTTTTGCAGTTTCTTTTTCATGTGTCAAGGCATCTAAAGGTACTTGAGAGTTAATTGGAGAGGAGATGTAATGGCACTTCCCTATGATGCTACGAAAATCAGAATGATTTTGCCACTCTGCTGGCCACTGCTCACTCTTGAGAGAATCATTTATGACTTATTTCTTTTTTGATTCTTGTTCTACCTCTGCCCCACCAGTGAGTTTTCACTGAATTTTAATGTAAAGGAAAAAAGTCTGGTCTGTTATTATCACGTGAAGCATTTGAATGTGACCTTTGGGAAAGGTGGTGATTATGTAAATGTTTTATTTTCTGTTTTTCCCCCCCTCTGTGTTTTTTCCAGCGTGTCTCACCTCTTGTAGGACGGTTTGTTCCTTTTGCTGCTGTTGCTTCTGCAAACTGCATTAATATTCCACTAATGAGGCAAAGGTAGGAAAAATAACAAAGATCACTCATGCTGGGAGAAAGGACGTTGCTGAGTTTCTAGATCAGCAAGTTATTTAGCTGGGAATTTTCACATAGACTTCTGTTTCAGCTCAGTGAAACTAATCTTCCTGTATTCCATGAGCTCTCTGTTAGAAAGGTCAGATTAGTTCCAGGCAATTCAGAAATCTTTCCTTTCTGTGTACTACAGAATAAAACACATCTCCTTTCTCCCTCTCTTGAAAGTGTGACCAGGCTCAAGCAGCAGACTGCTGTTGCAAATAATCAGTTAATAACCTTCCAGCATATTTTTCCCCATATCTTTCTCTGCCTTTTGAAATCTTTCATGTTGAAGAGTGTTACAAACAGTGTTACAAAATAAAATAAAATAGATCAATCTTATAATTGCCAGTTTTAAGAGACAGAGATAAGGTGACCAAAAAAGGTGAATAAATTTACATTGGTCACTGCTTTATTTTTACTCCTTATCAACAGAGAACTCAATTTTGGAATCCCTGTCACGGATGAGAAGGGAAACAGACTGGGTGAATCATCCAAAGCAGCTCAGCAGGCAATCACCCAGGTGGTTATCTCAAGGATTCTTATGGCTGCTCCTGGAATGGGTAAGAAGTCCTGTGCAGCTCCTGATTATCAGTTCCTAATGGGAGAAAGAGTTTCAGTGCCAAGTGATTTTTCTCAGAGGCCGAATTACCTCACAGTTCCCCAGGCACTGTTTGCTGTTCTGTTAAGAAATTCCCCAGAGAAATGTATGTTTCTCACTGTGAAAACATCCACAGGGTGTTAAATTGAAGTGTAGCAGAAAAGCTCCTGGGGAGCTTTTGTAGAAAAAATACAGATAGCAAAGGAATGGTAGCAAATTCCACTTGCTTGGAATTGGTTTAGTATGGAGATATTGAGCTCGGGTTTGGTTACATATGAAGTTACGAATTTTGTTTATTGGGAGAATTTACTTCTGTAAATGCTAGTCCAGTCTCTTGAATTGGCAATGTGAAAGGGAAACTTAGTGAATGACAAAAGGCTGTGAAAATTGTGTTATGGTATTAGTTGACCTAAACAGAAAACGAAAACAAAGTGCCTTTATCTCCAAGGTTAACGCCTTTTTTATCTTATTTGCAGCAATTCCTCCCTTCATAATGAATGCACTGGAAAAAAGAGCCTTTTTAAAGGTTAGTCTTAGAAATCTATCTATACATATTTCATATCCTAAGTTAATATTTTAATGAATATAAAATACTTTCTGAGTCTTCATATTTGCCTTCCAAACACTGTGGGAGGACATCCCTGTAGAACTTGCTTTATGACTGTGGCTTGCTTTCTGCCTTTCTAAGAGATAACTTGGTTCTTTTTATCACAGTGTAAAATAACATTCAGAAAATAGGAGCATTTTTGTTGCTATTTTTATAATTGTTCTTAAAATGCACGGTTTCTCCTATGAAATCAACCTTCCTTGTATTGAGTCAGTTTATGGGAAAAAAAGTATGAACATTTTAATAATGCTGGTTCTTTCAAGGTAGCAATGAGGAGATTTTGCTTAGCTGCTGTAGTTGCAATCTGAACTTGGAAGTAAAAGTTATGGTAAAAATCTCTTCTGAAAATGAACAGGGTAGGCACAGAATGGCCATTTTTCATCAAACATTACTTATTTCCTATATCCTTGTTTTGGTAATGTAGTGTGAAGCCAAACACCTGGTGTTGGTAAATCCATAATCTGCATCAACATTAGGCACGCTATGTGCATGAGAGGGTAAAGAACAATAATTAATTTAGTTATAGGGTTGTCTAACACAAGAGAAATAATACTCAGCTGAGGAACTCTATAATGCTTTACCAGTAAAGGGAGTTTCATCTTCACCAGCTGGTATCACTAATTTAATTACTGTGTAGCTCCAGGCAAAGTCTCTGCCTGTGAGACCCACCCAACAAGCCTGGGAGAATCTGTTTCCTTCCTTTTAGAAGAGTTAGGGAAAAAAAGTCTGAGTCTCCAAACCATCCCTTGCAAAAGTGATTTGGTATGTGGGGATTGGGAGGACAAGTACAGGAAGTTGCCTGGCTTTGTTTCTCTAAGATAAAGCTTTCTGGAATATTTAAGTTACATCTGTTACTATTTCTGCCTTTTGTGCAGAGTGAGATTACCCAGTTAGACACACTGTTTGAAAGTGCTTCTGTAGATATAAATGATGAGCAGGTTGTCCAGAGAAGCTGTGGCTGCTCCACCCCTGGAAGTGTTCAAGGCCAGGTTGGAAGGGGCTTGGAGCAGCCTGAGGTAGTGGGAGGTGTCCCTTCCTGTGGCAGGGGGTTGGAACCAGATGATCTTTAAGGTCCCTCCCTTCCAACCCAAACCATTCTGTGATTCTCTTCCAATATCTTTTTTCTCCTGGAGTGCTTTACTTCCTTCCCACTTTGTTAACAGAAAACACTGTTGCTCAGAGTGTAAGGACAGGAAATGTGGCCTTTGAGTTTTAGGGTTAAAAGTCAGTGTGTGCTCTTAGAACTCTTGGAAGAAGCGAGCCTGCAGGACTACAGTTGTGATACTGCAATGTTCTTGAGAATGCATTACCTGGAAAAATAAACCATAAATTTAGAATAAAAATTAGTTTTTATCTATTTGATACAGAAGAAATGTCACAAATGCTATCAACTCAGCTGGCAAATACATGACATCTGTGAAGAAGTTGCAGCAATCCTCAGGGTTTGGAGATAAATACCTGTTGGTTTTGTGTGGTATAATCACACAAAATGTGTTGTGAATTTTTCAGATCAGCAAAAATGAGTGATTTCTTCAGTGACTACTCAGTGGTCTTTGGTACCATGATGACCGTTTATGTTCATCTGTTCCTCTCCCTCAGCCTCAGAGACTGTGAGTTCAGGTGAAACACTGCTCTGCAGGTAGTCAGTGGTAACACTTGGTAGAGATTAGTATTAAACCATTAAGGAATGAGCTGCATTTTTAACAAGCAGCTTCTGCATGTCCTCTTGAGGTTTCAGAAGCACCATCCCATTCTCAGCACACCAAGCTGTCTCCACACTGCTTTACTAACTCACTATCCTTGGCCTTTGCTTTGGACTTTACCACCCTTGGAAATAATTTCTGAATGCTTGCTAAAGGCTGTTAAGCAACACACAAGGCCAGAAAATAGGCCAATGGTTGTGAAGTGATTGAAAAAAATAGAACGGTGGTCTGCAGTAAGACAGAGAAAAGGAAATGTTCCTGGAATGCTGGTCTGAGATAGCAGCCTGTCATCCTCTGATATTTGAAATAAGATGTAAGTCATGTAGCACTATTCATCCCCCACATTCCCACAGTGTTTTGCAGTGAGGCATTAGTGGGAATTAACAATATTCTCAAAAATTATTGCTAGAAAATTACTTAAGAATGATAGAATACAAGCACATACTTAACTGCTTCAGAAAGGATCCAGTTGTTTCTGACTTGAAAAAGTATTTTTATATGTACATCTGATTTTGCTGTAGGTTTCAGTAGCAGCTTTGGGGCCCTTTTATGTGATTATGCAGCATAGTAGTAATTGATTAGGCTGCATAATGTCTATTTTCATTATCCCTGCTGACATACACCTGACTAGCTCTGTGCAGAACCAAGTTATTTTACCTGATGCAGCAGGAGGATCCATAAACAAAGCAAAGCTTGCCCTGAGGCGCAGCATTTATAGATTTTACTTACAGTTAACTTTTCTCCTAAAGAAAGAAATTGGATTTTTTTCATAGAAATCTCCAATCAACTCTAAAGTTTTAGATTATATTACTACTTTTACACCTTCTGTTTCTTTCCTGTTCTGCATACTGTATTAACATCCAAGTTATTCCAGAAATTTCTTCATCTATCCTTAACACAAGTTCTTTGAGGTCTCTTAGTCTGGAACTGAAATCTGTATTCAAAACTGTTACAAAACCAGAACAGAGATCTTTTTTTTTTAAGTATTGTTCTTAAATGTCTCTCACCCTGCACTCCTCCATATGTTCCTAATTTACTGTCATTTAATTTTTAATTTTTTTTGAAAATGCATAGCTGGACTGGGAAAGCTGACAGGTTTTTAGATCCAACAATAAAAGGAAGCAGTTAGAAAAAAGATAATTCTCCTTAAGGCTTTTGTTTGCTTAGTTATCATTTCTTCATTTTCTCTATTTGCACTAACCACTAAAATGTCACAAAGACATCTGGAAATTAAATCCTAATTCATTGGGAACTGCCTCCTTCCAGAGTTAAAGGATAGTTCTCTAACTCAATAAATTCTTTTACTGTCTGTCATGTACTTCGCCATTTTACCTCTTTGTAGGTCTGCATTTGAGTTTTGTTCTATTGCTTTTTGTTGTTTCCTGGGCAACTCCAGTTGTTAATATAGACCTCCCAGAGTTTTTCCTCACCATCTTTCTTGATTAGTGCAGCCTGGTAATGTTCTGGAAAAAGAAAGGCTGTAATTCAGCACAAGTTGGCAAAAAATGTTCCTGCACATGAACTAGATGTTGTTTATAGAGTCTGTATTAGACCACACCTCTCAGATCAATGACTAATTCTGAAAAAGGTGTGAAGCCTCTGTTCCTCTCATGGCACCTTCCAGCACCTTGTTTAGTTATATTTAGGGCTTTTCTGTTATGTGTCTTGGGTTGTCCCACACTCCCACTGCATTGGGAACTCCCTTCCTTCTCAGAGACTGAAGTAATTTGCAGTATGTGTTCACATCTCTTGTCATGGACTCTCACATTGTATAAAATATATAGCATTTTGGGTGAATTTATCTCAGCTGAGAGTCAAATGAACATGTTTAGGGAATGCCAGAAAGGCAAAGCTCTGCTGCCTTCTCTCTTTATCCTTCCTGCTGTCCATGTCTGTTCCCATTTGTTATCTGTTTTTGCAGGTTATTGCTGAATTGCACATTTCTTCCTGCACTCATTTCTGGATTACAGATTGACTCCAGCTTTGTCCTCCTGAATTTTCTGCATCTCCTTTGTCCATTTCTGCTCTCACCAGTTTTGGTTCACCAGTTTCCCCTCTAACTTCTGTAACTTGGTGACTTCTACAGCTTCTGCTTCTTGCAGAAACAAATGTCTTTGTTGGAAACATCATCCACTGTATCATGTGACTTTTAACTCATGATCTGTTTTGTTTTAAAATCCCTTTGTGTTTTCATGGCAGCTTCTTTTGAGACACTGCTGGTAGTGTAGCAGCAGCATCCATTGAACATGTCTGGGTTTACTTCCTCAGTAATGAATTTCAACTAAAATTCTAACACGGAAGGGAGCTGATTCTTAAATAACTTAAAAGCCTGCAAATATCTTTTGGCACATATTCAAGTTCTGCAAAAGTAACAGTAATGAGGAGCATGCTAAAGATGCATCCATAGATTATGTGTTGCTTTCTCAGCTGTTTCTCCAATCCTTCAACCATTTTTCCCTTCAACAAAAAGTGAACTCTTGCAGAACTGGAGTGTTGCTACAGGGACAAGTTTGTACACATCAAGGGAAATCATATTACAGGAGAAAGGACTGAGAGGCAGACCAACATTTTTCCTTGGCATCTCCCTTATTTATGGCTGGTGGCTCCAGTTGCACAGTAAAAGCATTTGTTGTCACCAAAGAGAAGGAGCTGTAACCAAACCGAGCTCTCCTTTTGAATGCTCAGGCAAAATTCACTGTGCCCTTCAGACAGCACCTGCAGCACTGCTCCAAATTTCAGCTGTGCTGCTACTGTGGGCTTGTGTGACTTGAAGGCACATGGGCTCAGGGTCAGTCAGACACTTCTTGGAGTTTCTGAGAGATACATAGTCAGGATCACAGTGTACATTGATTCCACTGGGAATTTCCCTTTCAAAGGGATTTAGCTCTCAAACTGGACCTCAACTTTAAGGTACATTGGTCGTGGTTTTGCCTTCACATCCAAGAGTCTTTTAGGTGCAAACTGTCTCTTAGAAAACAAGAATTCCAGAAAGGGGGAAGGGAGAAGAAAAGATACCATACTCACTGTGTGTGGTTTATTTTCAACAGAGATCTCCCTGGATGAGTGCTCCCATTCAAGTTGGATTAGTTGGAGTCTGGTAAGTGATTTCTTTGGATTGGGTCTGCTGTTTTAAGAGGTACTTGTAGAGTTTCTTTAGGAAGTAGCAATATTTGTGCTTCATTTAAAGAAAAAAGATTGAGTTAATGAGGCTTCCATCTCTCTAACTGATAGTACAGTGTTCAAAACAAAAAAAGCTGTTAGCAAGAAAGAAGCTGCCAAAAAAAAGCAGAGGGAGGGGGGAAAGGGAGTGGCAAAAAAAGGCATGTGGCAGCTTGATGAGGAAAGATGGTTGGGCTGCTACCTCTATAAACAGTGGAATCTAATCCTGTAGATTGATGAATTGTTGAAACAATTGGTTAATAGAGTTTAATTTGCTGTGCCTAGTGTTTTCTGTTCTGCACATTAATATAAAGCACTATAAGGACATTGAATAATTTTAGACACGTTTGAAACCGTGATAGTGATAACATTTAATACTTTTGAGTAGGTAAGTGATACAAGGTACAAGGTAGGGAGAAGTAAAGGTTACATAACACTTTGTGAAACATTACCTCACCGCATACAAACAACACAAAGAGCTTTTTACCTAAAACATGCATAAGGTTTTTGAATTGTTTTAGCAACCTAAGTATTGTAATCCCATTTTTGTCTCCTCTAGTCTCGTGTTTGCAACTCCCCTGTGTTGTGCACTGTTTCCTCAGAAAAGGTGTGTATTGCTGTTAATTAGTCTCTCTTTAATGTTATGATCTCAACAAGTGGTCATTGCCTGCTCAAGCACAGTTTTAATTTCCATATTACACAGGTGATAAACAAGAGAATATACAGAAAAGTAATTATGTTACTCATCAGTAATATATAATAGTTGTTTACAAACTCCCTCAGCAGCTCATGATGAGATCTATACAATATATATACAGCATGGTTATGGATGCATTAAACACAGTCAGAACCCATTTTATTTTCAGCTGGAAATTTTTCTAGTTGCACAGGACAGCATTGGACTATCTGTGCTTATTTGTAATTTGACTAATATTTGTCCAGACTCTTTTATCAATACAGAAATAGTTCAGTACTGAAAACTGTCTTATACAAAAATTGTTTCTAGCTGAAATAATTATGAAACCTGAATGAAAGTTTTTTACAAATGAACTTAGCTCAGTTTGGTGTGCAGTATGGACAGGGCATCAAATTCACCTGAGCTGTCCTTTATATTAATAGTGGTTGTCTAAACTCAAGCTGCCAGATGTAGTTTAAACCGTCCAAGCTGGAGCTAAATCCATTAAAATACTGAACAATTAAGGTAGCTTTTGACTTCCAGAAAACAATACCCAATCCTCATCAGATGCAATTTTTGAATACCATCTGTTTCCCCGCTTGGCCTAGGACAGAGAGCTGTGGTAAACAAGTGTCACTAGGCTACCTGGAGATGACTTGACAAACCAACCTAGCACACATGGTACAGGTTTTGATTTTAGCTAGGGCTGTCCACTTCAGAGGAATATTAGACCTTGAACTGTGTTCAGGACATAGCAACTGTTGTCTGACCTGGCAGCTTAATTTACATTACTGTGAACTGGCTCTTACAGAAACAAATCTTTTATTTAACTAATGAAATCAGGTAGTAAGTTAAATAGGCAAATACATTATATTTAATAAAAACAACTTTATGAAGGTAAGTTTCTATTGCCAGCAGCAACCTTGAGCAAGTAAGTGGATCCCAACCCTCATGGTTGTAACAACAGCCATCTCCTGACCCTATAGACTGTCTTACTGCCATTTGAACAGGGATTCATTTGCCTCTGGTCTGCAAGTATGCTTTCCTTTACAAGACTTTGAAAGAGATCTGAAAACTCTTTTCACAATCTAGATGCATCATCCATCGTATTCCACATTCAAGTGCTTCTTTCATATATTTCATTTTCCTGTTTCTTTTGCTCAGTTCTATGTCGGTAACACGCTTGGAGCCAGAATTGCAAGCCAAGATCCAAGAGAACAGCCCTGGCCTAGAACGTGTATACTTTAATAAAGGATTATAATTCAAGGAAGGCAAAGCATCTTCCAAGGAGGAACCTGTGAACTTATTTTTGAATTGTGTGCCAACATAGTTGAAGATGAGAATTCTGTTTAACTTGTTGTTCGTTAAACAAGCTTTGTCATCTGCCTTGTTTTATGGATAAAGACTTTCCTCAGTGTTGTAATTTAAACACTAAAGGTCACTTTGGTATTGATTAAAGGTTTATTGATACATATCCAGATATGTTTACATAAGCCCTCAAGCAGCTAAAATAACAATAAACAAGCGCACAATGAAAACCAGATGCCATTACATTGGATTTGCCACCTGTTCCAGTAATAGCAGGACAGGGATCTCTTTTCAAAAAGTCATAGAGCAACTGAACGGAGTTGCCACCCTCTGGCAGCAGCAGAACGGGTGGCTGAACGTGTCAGGAGGTTGTGCAGGAAGGGCTTTTTACCAGGAGGCTGATTAGGTTGTAGGTTTTCCCTGTTGGCACAGAATCGTTTCTTGAGGGTGGATGTTGGAGGAGGCTGGAGCTTCTGCACCGTGTGGTACTGCTCAGCAATGCAGGCTGCCTTCTTCCGCAGGTCCAGTTTGACCAGCATCATGTTGTTCTGCAGCTCTGCCAGGGTTTGGTCCTGATGAAGGGAAATAGATCAGAGAAAGGCCTGGGTTGGTAGGGATCTCAAAGATCATGTCATTCCAACCCCTCTGCTGTGGGCAGGGACACCTTCTATTAGATGGGGTTGCTTCAAACGCCATCTGGCCTGGCCCTGAACACTTCCAGGGATGGAGCATCCGCAGCTTCTCTGGGCAAGCTCTTTCTGTGGCTCTGCACCCTCATGGGGAAGAACTTTTTCCTACTATCCAATCTAAATATACTCTTAGTTTGAAGCCATTCCCCTGTATCCTGTTCTTGTCCAAAGTCCTCCATCTCGTGGGCTCCCTTCAGGTACTTTGGCAAGTTTTCTAACTGCCTGTTTACTATGAACTGAGGAAGACAAGCTGTCTTTTGCCAGAATTCACCGTATCAAGGCCATGCTTAAAAGCTTCTCCTGTCAACAATGTAACAGTTCAATAAAAAAATAGGAACTGTAGGGCTGGAACAAAGCCGACTCCATCCTGCTGCAAACATGCTGCCATAGCAGCTGTGATCGAGTGGATAAAGAAGTGGGAACTCTTAATTCTACTTTAAGTGCAAGCTGCCACTTAATTGAACAGGAATAATTCAAGTGTCATTTGGAGAGTTAAATATGCAATTGAAAAACAAGCAATATAGTTCCCTTCATGTAATAGTATGCCCTAGCAAATAAGTCATTTTTATTTGTAGCACAGAACTGAGGTTATTGTGATTGTGGCAAACCACATAGAGTGGCCCCCACCCCATGCAACCCACAACAGAACAGACACATTACCTGTCTGGCCAGAATGTCATCACATGTGCAGAGGGCTTCTCGGAGTTTCCCTGCTCCTGTGCTGTGGCAGCAGGCTCGCTCTGCAGACTGGAGAGACTCACCAATTTTTTGTAACTCTGAACGCAGCAATCTGACATTCTACAGGAGAGATTTAAAACAAATGGTTTTAGCACTGCTCTGCAAACAAAGCCACTCCCAAAGGTAATTCTGACGTGCAGCACTGAGGGAGGATCCCATCTGAGTGAGATACAGTTGGATCACAGTTCCTGAAACTGTCAACATCTCCAGTAAGTTCAACAAGCCCATTTCAACTTCAAAAATCCTGGAAACAGCAGCCCCAAACACTCTTTGTACTGGTAGCTGCCTTGCTCTGCAAGTATGCCGCCTTCTAACAGAGTTGGAGTTACCTTCTGTCCATCCTCCAGCTTCCTGTCTACATCCATGGTAATGGGCCTGGTAGAGGAGGGTGGTTCCACTAACTTCTGGTATTTGTGCAACTCTAGGAACAGACAAAATGTAGTCAGCAACAGGACATTCAGCTTTCAGTATTTCTGAAATTCAGGACTTCCCTTGAGACAGGCTGCCACAGGCAAGCTGTGAAGAGGTTTGAGTTTGTGCAGACCTGCACAAGCATTCCAAGCTTCTCCCTTTCAGTTACATAAAGGAACTTAAGGATTTGAACAGGGAGATTATCCTGCTCTAAAGTCCATTTTCATGTGAAAATGAAGCAAAACACTACCCCATCCAGCACATTATTCCTGTCTTCTACACCTCAGAATAGTGGTTTCAAGGTGTCTGAATCCAATGCACCCTGAAGAAAGTCTCTCTGACCCTATACAAGGATCTCTCAGGCAGAGTTCAGAACCGGTGCAGCATTGCTGCCCTACCTGCAGTCGTGGTGTGTAACTCTCTTTGACACTGCTCCAGTCTGGCTTTGGTATCTGCCAGCTCCTTTTCCAGTGTACACGAGGTAGCCAGTCGCTTGGATCGACGTAAGCCTTGTTCAGAATCCTTTTCCTTAGCCTCCAGGCTTTCCAATTTTTCTTTGGCCTCCTGCAGAGCAGCTTGGAGCTCTAAAATCTCCTCATCACGCTCCTAAGAAAGGAAGTTTGTTCAAATATTCAACAAGATTTTCTTATCACAACTTCTCTGAAACTTTGTGTGCCTGGAGAATTTCCCACACTTAGACACACTGGACCCAGCCTTTAAGGTCCTTTAAGTGAATACAATAAATCCACTTTCTCGGAGCCTAAACCACTTCTTTACAGTCTCCAAAGAAAAGGGATTTTTTGGAGAGCTGGAGGTCTGCAACAAGTCCTAGAGGCCACTCAAATGCCAAAACATGAAAAACCTAGACAGGTCCACACTCATCGTCACAACTAAGAGCAAGAAGAGAAGCTCGCACAACTTGGTGCGAATCTGAAGAGTGCAAAGCAAGCCAGTAGCGAAAAGAGCAAGAAGGGGGAGAGGGAAGGGTGGAACACATGTTGAGCACAGAGAAGTCAGGATGGTGGCACATTAGCTTCCAGATTAAGGGTTGAAAATTAGGAAGCCTAGTGAGCTACACAGAGAAGGAGACAAGCAAAAATTGTGGATCAACCAATGAAATAACATCTCAATACCTCCGCAAAATCTTTTAGCTTGCATAAACATCTTCCTGGACTCAAGTACCCTAAGTCCTAACCTACTGCCCCTCTCCTGATGTTATTTCATTGCCATGAACAAACCTGAATCTTCTCCTGGTAATGGTCAGTCAGTAACTCCTTCAGCATAGTCAGTCTTTCCTCATACACTTCCTCCATCTGATCCCTCTGAGCATCCACATGTTGGCTACAAAGAGAAGAAACAACTCCATGTCAGGGTCTGGCAGTTCTTGTTGCTGCAGCTCACCCTGAGCAGAGGGAGAGAGATCAGCACAGGCTGTTACCTCCACCACTTCTCCTTCTGCTGCATGTGCTCCTGCATTTCATTGCAGATCTCCTCACGTAGTTGCATCTCAAGATGCAGCTTCTCCATCCGCTCCTGTGCCAGCAGCTCTCGTACAGTATTGACCACACGCAACAAGTCCTGCAAGGAGAACACAGCTCCACTGCCCACACTGCACAACAGAGGCAAGACCTGTAATAAACTAAGTGACCTCATGTCTGCAGGCTGCACTGATCTAGGTTTGAGGTTATTTTAGTCACTCGGAAAGCGACTGAGGTTCTGTGTCATCTCTCTTGGCATAGTGCTAAGCTCCATTCCCACCTCCCAGGCCAAAGCTAAGTCATGTTCTTGGCCCTCCATCTATAAAGGCTGTAAAACAAATCACAGCCCACCTTCTTCTCATATGTGGAGACGTCTGCTTCATCCTCAGTGTCTTCATCTTCTGATTCCACTACTTCCTTTTCTTCCATACCCTGGCTAGTGCGCCTTTTGTGCTCTTTGATGATGGACTGTAGGGATGGAAGTCCCGGCTTTGCTGGAGGCGCCTGAACAAGCTGAAGGAGAAAAAACCATAATTACTCATCTGCAAAGCCTGAAAGTTGTGTAGTCTTTAAATACAGCCCTTCTCTCAATCCTTTCAAGTTTAGCAGAATATGGAAATACTCTAGAGGTAACAACCTACTGGAGAAGCATAGGGGAGACTTGTGAGCATGCCCCCTTCTCCTTGTGGTGAAAAAGGGCCCCTTCCCACACAAGCAGGATGTACACTCTAACCGTGCTGTGATCCTGGCGTGTGCTACTCACCTGGCTGGCAATGGCTGAGAACTTGGCTACATACAGAGTCTCATCATAGGTAGATGCACACTGGTTGATGTTGACAATCATGCAGGAGTGCCCACGCCCAGTGAAGAAGCCCTGGAACACACGGGTCAACTTGCTGTCCCGGAATGGAACCACCATCTGCTTTGACCTGTGGGGAGAGACAGGAGTGAGCTGGGAAAGCAAAACAGCCCCCCCACACCCTCCCTCTGGAGTTCTGGGTGCTCACTTGGACTGCTGGTTCTGTCGGAGGGCAGCGATGCAGCGGCCCAGTGTGTGCAGGGAGGTGTTGATGTTGTTGGCTTCTTTCATTCGGTCCCCGCTTTTCTGGTCCTTGCAGCGCTCAGACCCAGCCAGGTCACACAGGGATAACCTGAAGGAAATGCAGGCAATATTCACATGACCTGCTGGGTTTGTGCTGCTCTATCCAAGTTTAGAATTCAGACTCCCTCCAATCAACTTCCAGCTTCCTCATGAGGGCATGGAACACTCCTTTGGAGTGCCTGGGCTGTTGCTGGATGGAAGGGCCTACCATAAATGTAGGTGTTACACAAGATAACACCGTAATCGGCTTTGTGGTGACAAGTTCAAAGACCCTTTGCCAGCCCTCAAAACAGCCATTTCCCAGGCACCGAGACAATCCGTTTCCAAGTAACTGCATCCCAGGAACTGGTGTCAACAGCACTCAAATCAGCATGCTGAAAGGTCAAGGTTGCTGACATTTACCTTCATTCAAAATGCCTGAGAACTACCTTAAGTCATACTTTGCAATACTCCTCAAGCTCTTGTCAGTTCCAAGAGTTAAGAGGGTGAACATTCACTCCTTCCAAGTACTTTCAACAAGACCTTCATCAAGATATTTCCCATACCCCAGGTCCTCAACAGAAGAGACATGAAAGCTGAATCTACTGAGAACACCCCCAAATCCCAGAGAGCATGAAACTTACTCGCTGATTTTTGGAACAACTTCACTGCCATCTCTTTGCAAATGCAGAATCCGAATGGAAAAAACACTGTGACTGTAAAGAAACACACAGATATTTAAAAACGATGAAATGCAACCTTTAAAATCCCCTCAGAATTGCATCTCTGCCTAAACAGTCCCTCTCCCCCTTCTGACCTGCGACTGGAGTTCTGGTTCATATGGGTGCTGGCAAAAGTCTGGTTTTTCCGACCCAGTTTCAGGAGCTTCCAGGCCTCATCGGCATCCTGGACGTTGACCCAGTTCAGATCTGGAAAAGCAAGCATGCGTTGGACACATCAGTTAGGAAACTGGCATTTCCTTGACATTACCATAATCCAGACATCAGAGATCTCTGTAGGGCTCCCCAGCACATCACTGCTAAGCCACCCACCCACTCAGTCCTAAAGTCTTCTTAACAGGCCACTAAACATCCCTTCCAGGTAAATACCTTTGACATAGGGGTTGCCAGTCTGGTCCTCACAGAGCCGCAGCGTTTGCCGCTTGCGATTCTGCCCGGGGAGAGCTGGATCTAACAAGTCATAGATTAACTCATTGTAAATCTCAAAGAAGGAGACCCATATGGAGAACTGCACGTCTCTTGTGCTGGTGAGTGAGATCCGATCCACGTCGGTCCAGACAGGGCCTAGTTCTGGGAGAAAAAAAAAAAAGGAAAAAATTCACAACAGCTTTTCACATATACAACTGGAAGGGTTTAGCTATAGAGAGAGATACTGCCTTCAGCAGGTCAAGTCACCTCAGAATCAAATTCTTTTGTGCCTCTGTTCCCATTTTTATCTGCTCTAATGCCCGTCCCCAGTGAGACAGCCAGGAGTTTCCTGTAATAGCATCCTCTATTCTGTGTAAACACTGTCTATATACTTGATTTTGTATACTTGATTTTGACTCCAGAATTGCAGGACATTCCAAACATAAACATTTTCCAGCATATCAGTCCTTGTTATCTCAATCACTTCATTCTGGATATGTAGTCAGCTGGTAGTTCCTGGGTTTAAAAGTCTGGACATAAGAGCCCAGTACAACATGATCACTTTAGCACCTTGCTTCCCAACAGTCAGCTGCTCAATTACCACATTCCTTGAATAAAGTGAGTGTCATGTAAACGTTCATTTCACATGGCTTGGTTATTTTGCAGTGGTGAATTCTTCTGGTATTGGCAAAATATTTGCACAAAGTTCTTCTGCCTTGACATCCATATCTTTTAAAGGGAATTCTTGTGAGACTACAGCACCTTTGCTCCCTTACCTACAATGCAGCATCCAAACAGTCATCATCCTTTTTTCCCCCCCCATTGTCCAGCAGTAAGAAGCAGGTAGTACACAACAGGCTTCCAGACATACCTTCTGTCTGGCTGAGGTCTGAACAGCTGGTGAGTTGGCTAGATGAAGAGAGGCCAGCAACTCCACTGTCAAAGCTGCCACTGGTGGTGGCCTGGAATTGAGACTCAGCACTGTGGCTCCTCTTCAGTGGGGTTAACAGCTCCCTCTTGAAGGAAACCAAGAACATGAGCATGTAGGTAGCACAACACCATCCCTTTCCTGTTGAACCTCCCAGGAGGCCCATGCTTACCTCCCAGAGACCCCCCTGCAGCATCCTCTGCTTCTTGGTCTCTTCCTGCTGCACCTGGCTGCTGTCCAGCCAGATCACCTCGTTGGAGAGGAAAGGCTTCAGGTCCATGGCTCGGTACAACTGGTCCCCCACACTGTTGAAGATGGTTGCCAAGGAGCGAGGCAGGATCCCCCCATCTTGGTTGGTGCCTGAGCCAAGAACAGCAGCAAGATGAGGATCCACATGTAGCAACAGACAATCCCTCAACAGGCTCCTAACACCTGGTGCTTTCCTTACCCTGAATTGTGTGAGTCTTCCCCGAATTGGTGATGCCGTAGGTATAAACCAGACAGTTCTGCCCATTCAGTACATCCTTTACCACTTGTTTCATTGTCTCCTCAAAGAACAATTTCTGCCCTACATCTGGTCCAAAGATCTGCAAAGAAGACACAAAAAACAGCCTCTTTTATGTTTTTTCTATCATTTGCTGATGGTTGCTTGAGTGATATTACATAGTCCTTTGTTCCCTCCACTAGCCATGAGCAACAGACCCACCAGCAATTCCAGATGAGCTCCTTAAAAAACAAGCTGTTCATTTGCTTAATTCAATGACATTTGATATCATTGCAGCCTCTAGTCTGTTTACAGCCTCATGAACATGTATTTGCTGCCAAAACAGTTGTCAGAAGCAGCTTAAAAAGAGACACACTCAGAAAACAGCAACAAACTGATATTGGGAGGATTGTACAAGACTGCAGAGTTCAGGCAGTGCCTTGAGATGACTGAGTGTGAATAAACCAGCTTTTCAAGCTGTAAGGATGGTTTAAGCTCAAAAAATTTCCAGATGGTTGGTTTGTCCCAGTTACCTACCCGGGTGAAAGAGAACCTGTGCGCTGCTTGTCCCACTCCACGTTCCGTGCTCCGCATGGTGAAGGAGTTCTTAGGAGCTTTTAGAAGAAGGGTCTCTGTGTTCTCAATGCAGACACAGCCCTAAAGGACACAGAAAACCCATCATTGCAGTGGCTTACAAGAGGCCACAGCATGGAAAGCAAAGGACAAGAGCATCTCCCAGCAGACACAGAGCCAGCTCAGAGCCTGCTTTATTCAGTGTCTCACCTGGTCTTCGCCTTTTTCTACTTCTGTAGATTTCAGAGGTCTAACTCTCAGGTAGACTTTTAATTTGCCATTATTGTCTTCAGCTACAGCCTGCAAAAATCAGCATAGGTTAAACATGGGAGCCAGAGAGGCAGCACACGACCATCCATCAGACCACTCAACGGGTACCACGGCATGCAACACAGGTGTTGGCTACCCCAGCTAGTGCTCAGGAAATGTTCTGGTCTCAAAACCACCAGCAATGCCAGAATCTTGGGCATTTCCAAGCACACCAGCATTTGTTTATCTAATGAATCATCAACAACTCAAAAGACCTGACACCAGAACCAGCCTCAGCCTCACCCCAAAAGACTCTATGTTAAGAGACATTTGCCCTTCAGAGTCTACTGCTCCCAAAAGGAACTGCTCCCCCCCAGTGCAACGTTTTGTCCCAGCTTCTTCTGAAGAGTCTCTATTGCTTCTGCAATATCAGCTTTGTATAGAGACCAGCAGTCAGAAGGGAAAACACTGCCTTGTTTGTGACAGAAGAGCTTCAACCTTACCTGGGAGCCCTCCAGGTTTGGGGAGATGGCAGAGAACTCTGAGAGCAGGTCCTTGCGCAAGTGAGCCCCAAACCCTGTTGCTGTGGACTCAAGCACAGGGGAGGCTGCAACCTCATCATCGGAGAATAGCCCTGGGGAGGCAAGTGTTTGAGCCATGGCGTCTCTCACACCTCCTGGGGAAAAAGGGGCACAGGACAGGATGATATTAGAGCAGCCCAAGCTTTGCTCCCCACCGCTACACCCCATTACCACATCCATCAATCCTCACAAACACGGGCCGCCTTGTGGAACCCTTCCTACACACAAAGGATGCCGCTACAAACGTGTACAAGCAACACCCAGGACCCCAAACAAACCCCTTGCAAATACAAACACCGCCCAGGACCCCAAACTAACTCCCCTGCACACACAAACACCACCCAGGAGTCCTCCACACGCAGAGACCACCCCGTGGGACACCCACACACACACACACCCACCTCTGAACCACACAGTACCCACCAGACCTAACGCATACCGCCACGCAGGACTCCTACACACAAACCCACGTGCAGCTCCGCACAGGCCGCCCCCCACCACACGCCCACGCACAGGGTTCCTCTGCCCGCACCCGGTGCCGGTGCCGCTCCGACCACCGCAGTTTCAAACCTCGCCGCCCGCCCGTCCCGCCAATGGGGGCTCGGGGCGCGCGCATCGCGGCCAATCAGCGACGCCGTTGGTGTGGAGGGGGCGGGGTCAGATCTACCGGCTGCGGACGTCACGGGAGGAGGGCGTGGCCTTCGCGCGCCTCCCGGCGGGCTTTGCGCACGGCACCGCCCCCTCTTCCCTCGAGGCAGGACGGCGAAGATGGCGGCCGGGACGGGCAGTGAGTGCGGGGCAGGGCGGGGGCGGCGGAGGCGGCGGGGCTGTGGGGCTGTGGGGCTGTGGGGCTGTGGGGCTGTGGGGCTGTGGGGCTGTGGGGCTGTGGGGCTGTGGTGGGGACGGCGCACGGGGACGGGCCGAGGTGAACGGAGCGGTTGCCAAGGGGCCTCCCGGGGAGGGGGCTGGGGACGACGGTTCCGAGGAGGGGTGGGGCCCATGTGGGGGGACCCCGGTTCGAGTCCGGTGTGCCCGGGCGCTGCCCCCGCGCACTCCCGCTCTGTCCCGCAGAGCACAAGCTGCTGAGCGCCGGCCCCACCGAGCCCTGGTCCATCCGCGAGAAGCTCTGCCTGGCCTCCTCCGTGATGCGCAGCGGCGACCAGAACTGGTACGGCAGCACAGGGCGGGAAGAGGTCGCGTGTGGAAGGCTCGGGGTGCCCGGGGCTGCCGCTCCGCCGCCCCTCCTCAGAGCGAAGATAGGGTGTTAGGGATGTATTTGCACAGGCTTTTTGCTGCCTTCGTAATTATCGTGTAAAAGCAGAGGTGTGTTAATTAAAGAGTGATGAGAACTTGAGAGAGCCTTTGGACAAAGACTTAGAGAGACAGGACAGGAGAGAATGGCTTCAAACTGACAGAGGAAGGGTTAGATTGGAGATTAGGAAGAAATTCTTCCCTGTGGGGGTGGTGAGGCCCTGGCACAGGTTGCCCAGAGAAGCTGTGGCTGCCCCATCCCTGGAAGTGTCCAAGGCCAGGTCGGATGGGGCTTGGAGCAATCTGGGACAGTGGAAGGTGTTCCTGCCCATGGCAGGAAGGTAGAACAAGATGATCTTGTGAGGTCCCTTTTAACCCAGACCATTCCATGATTTTTTGTTTCTCAGTGCATAAATTGGATGTGAGTTGTGGTCAGCAAGGATATCTGGTAACAGATTCTTGTGCATGCACTGAACATGTAGCTTTGTTTTGCTGCATTTTTCCCTTTCTGGAAATGTGGTCGTGTAGTCAGGAGCTAAAAACCTGCTTTTCAAAACAAAGGAGTGAAGTTATCATTTATTAGGAGCAGGCAAACATTTTCAAGTCTTGTACTTTATAGCATAATAATTCTCAAACATAACTACTCATTGAGTTTATTCAATGATGTCAAGACAGATTGTTTGCTTTTCTCTGTTTGTTGGTTGGGGAAGAAAGTAAATTGATGGTGACTTGCCATTTTTGTGCTGCAGGGTCTCAGTCAGCAGAGCCATCAAGCCTTTTGCAGAGCCAGGACGTCCACCTGACTGGTTTTCTCAAAAGGTAAGAATTTGAATCTTGGAAAAAATGAGTTGTGCAAGTGATGGGTAAGGCAGGTGCCTGAGAGAATGCATTTGTTGTTTTTAAAACAGGTAGCAAAATCAATTTTGACAAAACCAATTTTATTTAAATATTTTTCTGTTTGTGAAATTAAACTTGAGCTCACAGTACAGTTGGGTAAAGTTAAGGAAAAGGTATGGATGATCAAAGACATCAAACAGTTTTCATTGTGAGGAATGGCCAAGTAGCGTAGAACCCTTAACCTGAAAAGGTGAATAACAGAAATACACCAGATTTCTGCACAATCACAATTGCCATGTCGAGGATGAATAAGGATTAATTATTCTGTGCTTTGTGCAGCACACAAAAAGTGAGGCTGAGTAAAGAGATTCTTCACCAGGCATGTGATTAAAGCTGTGGATTTCCTTGCCCCAGGAATTTGTGGGTGCCCATGTATTTTGGTGTGTCCTGTTTGAGCAAGCACCTGGGACTTTTGTTAAGAGACTCAAGGGTAGGGAAGTTGAGGTTGTTAGTTGCTTACTGTGTCTGTTGAGCTTTGAAGTGGCCCTTGATGAACTGTTGTTTTGTCTTCAGTTAAATGTTTTGGTTCATATTCACAGACAGAAACATTACAGTTTTTGCTTGCTTTGATTTCTGAATTGCTAGTTGGGAGTGTCTGTTCTTTAGATTTGTTTTTGCTTCCTCACTGTGAGCTACACTAAATTATAGCCTTGGGGGAAACTGGAGAAAACTGTGAGATCTGTTCATAAAATGTTGGGCCTCTGAAGAAGCTTTGCTGGTAGGTGTTAGCTGAGGCTGACTCTTTATTGTCCTCTGACTTCCTTTGTTTCTTCTCAGCACTGTGCATCTCAGTATTCAGAGCTCTTGGAGACCACAGAAACTCCTAAGTGAGTACAAAATCTGACCCAAGCAGTCTGCAGCAGTTTGGGGGGACTCATTTGTTCTTACAGCAAAGTCCTTGTTACTGTTAACTTACTTTCTTCCCCAACCAACTCCTTGCAAAAGGAGCATTCAGGTATGAGGAAATTCAGCTGTGATAGCTGTTGTGGGTGGACAGTGGGATCAGGTGTAGCAGATGGGGAAGATAACATTCACTAGGCTTATGTTAGTCTTACTGATCAGAAGCTTTATACATATATTTGTCATTCAGAGTAGAGGGGTAGAAAAGACAGCAGGAGTGAGAAGGGGAGACATTTTGTCTTTGTTTCTATTTTGCAGTGTTATTTTATTGTTTTCTTACCAATGCTTTGCGGTGTCAAATATTTATTGCTCCTAATTCCAGGTATTTGGGTTGGGAACTTCACATCAAATTAACTTAAAGGTGGAATGTTTGAAAGTAATATTTGTAATGATGCTGAATGATCTTCAGCACTAGAGTTGCAAAGCTAAAGGACTTTAGTAGAGATAGTGAGTAAAAATAAAGTGTTTCTTCATGGATAGAAAAGAATCTTCTCTGAAGTGGAATGATGGATTTATTTCAGGTTGAGAATTTTCAGTGGGCTTTTATCTTTAGCTCTGGGTGCAGTAGATGAAATTTTCAGAAGAGATTGTTTGAACATTGTGATGTCCAAGAGCATTTAAGGGAATTGAAGAAAGTTGATTTTTTTTTTTTTTGTGTATGAGTCAGGAATGACAGCAGCCATTATTGAAAGGAGAGCTGAGTTTTCTGTGGTTTGTGTCTGATTTTTCTCCTCAATCTGTAGGAGAAAACGTGGTGAGAAGGGAGAAGTTGTGGAAACTGTGGAAGATGTTATTGTGCGGAAACTGACTGCAGAACGAGTTGAGGAGTTGAAGAAAATTCTTAAAGAAACACAGGAGAAATACAGGTACATGGCAGAGGTGTTAAACTCTGGCACATCTGAGAGTTCTATCTGGAAAAAGTTGAGTGGGACTGTGATTGGGATAAAAATGCTGCTTAGGGCATCCTGTTAAGTGATCAGTAAGTAAGATTTTCTAATTACAGGCAACTCAAGAAGGATGCAGAGCTGATCCAGGCTGGACACATGGATAACAGACTGGAGGAGCTGTGCAATGAGATTATGATGTGAGTTATTTAATTATTCCCATGTTGTGCTTTCTTCTGAGATTGTAGTTCCCTGACACTATCTCTTGTTTCATGTACTTTGGGTTAAGAGAAATGGGGCAGCCAGGCAGATGCTTTGGCCTCTGAGGGGGGAATATCAGCTTGTGTGGAACATCCTTTGCAGTTGCTCAGTAAAGAGCTTGGAGATGGCTTGCAGCATCATGCTTGCTGTCTCCTTTTTCATGATCATCTCGAAGTGAAATTTTCTGCCCAACGTCATTCTGTGTCTCTGTTTCCCTCCTCAGAGGAATTGAGCCCAAATCCACAGGGGTGGTTCAGTGTTGTTCAGAGATAACAGGGTGGGGGGTCAGTAAACTGACTGTCAAGAAGGAACTAAGGGAAACTGAGACAGATTTTGGTTCTGTATACAGAAAGAAAAAGATGGAGGAGGAGGAGGCAGAAGTCAAGAGGAAGGCTACAGATGCTGCTTATCAGGGTAAGCTGAAAATGAGCTACCTTTCTTTTTCTCAGAGAGATGTGTATATTCATAAGAACATTTGGAAAATACTTAAGGCTTGTCGAGACCTGTGGGAGGAATTCCTCGACCCTAGATTTGGAGAGAAAGGTTCTATTCTCTTTTCCAGCACTATATTTGTAACAAGGCAAAATGCAGAGGCTTCTGAGAAAAGAACAAAATCTGTAGGAAAGGTGTATCTAAGGGGAAGCAAGATTAGCAAGGAGCTCTGTGTTAGAATGTCAGGCTCTTCACCCCTGTAGTTTTCCCTATAGTTTCACTAGTGTCTGGAGATAAAAGAATAGATATTTATTCTGAATGTTTAATTCATTTATAACTCTTGGGGGAGTTAATTCAATTAACATGTCAGGGGTGAGAGGTGGTGAACACCCAGCTGCTGGAGAAACCTGAAATTGAGGTGCATTACCCAAAGCTGGTATTTGGGAACTGAGCCCGCTATGATGTAAGAAATTCTTACAACATAAACTGTTTTCTTAAGGTTCTTTGGGATAAGGTCAGAGATAACTCTCAGGGACTGCCCAAGATGGAGTCATGGAACCTTACTTTAGTTTCTGTTCTCTTCCAGCTCGTCAGGCCATTAAGAATCCTCCACGACGACTGACGGGTGTGATGGTTCGTTCCCCCGCCGGCTCGACCTCCCCAGGGGGGGAATATGCACTGGGAGATCTGTCCCAGCCCACGGGGGATGACACCAGTCCAGGGGTAAGGATCTTTATCTGGGTAGGAGGGGAAGACCAGCTTGGGACACGGGGCTCTGCATCCATCACAGAGAAGGGCTCTTGCCTTGCTTTGCGGACTTTTGGCTGCAGGAGTGCTGTAGTGTGGTTGGTGTACAGTGCTGCGCGGGATCCGGGTCCTCTTCCGTGTCTGTGGTGATCCGGTGTCTGGATCAAAGGCCTCGTAGGGGCATCAGTGGGTTGGCCTGGAAATGGCACTACAGGGCAGGGAAAGGGTGAAACACACGTGCCTGGAGTAGGTGCAGCGAGTGAATGGAGTAGGTGTCTGTGGTGTGCTGGATCAATGCTCTTGGGGGAAGCAGCAAGTGGGGCTGGTCCATGTGGTGGAGTGTGGCTTTGAACAGTGTGGTTTTTCTCTTCTCAGGTCACGCCAGGGACATTGCCCAGCACCCCAGTTGCCTCCTTCATTGGAATCCCTGACACCCCTCCAGGCTCTGCTCCCCTGGATGCCCCCATGACCCCAGTCACTGATGATTCACCCCAGAAAAAGATGCTAGGACAAAAAGCAACTCCGCCTCCTTCCCCTCTGCTCTCAGAGCTGCTGAAGAAGGGCAGTCTCTTGCCCACAAGCCCCAGGCTGGTATGGAGCTCTCTGCTCATATATGCAAGCACATAAACAATTTACTCCAGATTCCCATTGAAAAAGGGGGATCTGCAAAGACTTTTTAAAAATGTGCAGTTTTGTGAGAGTCCCAGCGCAAGTGATATCTCTCAGAGGTATAATTACCCCTGTGAGCCACAGAGATGGGACACTTTCCCAACAGGACTGCAGGGATCTAGCAGCATGTAGGACTGGCTGTCTCCCTTCAGTCATAAGGAGTTGGAGTTGCAGGCTTTGCTATAGGAAGTTGTTCTCTTCAGGAGAAGGAACTTGTTAGTCAGCATTGTCCCCATCAGCCTCCATAGGGCTGTTCTTGATGACTACATTGGGCTTGCAGTTCTTTACATCTTGGCAGGAAGTTGTCTTTCAATATTTGCAACGTGTCTTAGCATAAGAGTAGGGAATCTTTTAATGGGTTTTATGACTTATATTGAAGTGTTTAAGTTTTGTCCTAAATGTAGACAGGTACCAAAATCACTGTAATGAGAACCTGTTTGTGGTGGTAGTGACTCTGGCAGTCTTAGGAGGTTTCAGAGCCCAGTCTGAAAACAGCAGCCATCAGCCTGCCTGTGGCACAGATTCCCTGTGTTAGTGCTTGTGTGATGGAGTAGATGTGTTGCTGTTGACTTTATTTTTGTAGCAGTCAGATTTAAGCAGTCTTTTCTATCTGTTATGTTGGGTAGATGTTCCTTGGATTCTATATTCGCAGGATGGAGCAGGGAAAGGTAATAGCTGTGGAAGACTGGATATTCTTTGTAGGAACAGGACTGGTTTACATCTGTTTCAAGGTCCATCACTGTTCACTGTCTGACCTTGGTAGAGTTACTTTCCATCTTAGTACTTCTGTTTCTCTCAGCTCAAAATAAGGGATATTTCCATGCCATCTCAGAGTCTAAAGAGACTTGTATCTGTAAAGGATTATGAGGTCCTTGATCAGAGGAACTGAGGCAGAGCAATGATCTATTTGGCCTAACTTCAAAGGAAGGTGGCACTGCAGCTATATTGTAGCTGAAGAACAGTAAGTAGTTGCAGACTGTCTTGTGCACTTCTATGAGGGGCCTCAGGCAGGGACTAGCCTGGATAAAAAGTGCAGAAGAAATGCTGAGACAGCAAATGCTGGACCTATTCATGGACATGCATGTCTCGCAGAGAATCACTGATGTGGTGGTATCTCCAGGAACTTCAGTTTCGTCCTCCTTTGACAGGTCGGTGAAAACGAAATGGCAGTGGCTTCTGGTCACATGAACAGCTCAGGAGTGCTGCTGGAGGTAGGAAGTGTCCTTCCAGTGCTGCACAGTGGAGAAATGCAGTCGGCACCTGGTGCTGTCCCTGCATCTCCTGCTGCTTCAGGTAATTCTGGCCTCTATACAGCTCTCCCTTAAGATGCACCTTTCGGCTGTTCTGTGAATTCTCTTTGGAGAAAGATGAAGAACATGCAGCCTGGCTGGTTTGGGGGCTTCTTCATGAGTTGTATTCCTATTTCTGTACCCATGTCCCTCTCACCCCTACTTTTTTAAGAACATCATAATCCTTATGGAAAAAAAGACTAACTGAAACAGACCTGATTCAAATGTGATCCACACAGTCTAGTTTTCTGAGTTTGACACTGGCTAATACCAGGCATTTCAGTGTAGAAAGAAAGGATTTGTTGACAGGGAGTTGAGGAAAAACTGGTCTGGTATCTGATTCCCAATGTGTCAAACTCGTCTCCCTGTGGATCTGGAGAACTCATGTGCCTTCACTCTCCTGTAGTTTTGTGATCTGTTGAGGTTTATACCACAGAGGACTGTGAGCTCCAGAGTGAGTTCCACAGAGTGAGGGTAAGAGGTACCATGCAGGACTCTCTGCATTGGGATTTTTCAGAACAACCTACCTAAGGTAAAGTTTTTTCTTGACTCCTGCTGACTAGTGGTTTAATCACATTGTCTGCAGCTGGAGATTTATGCCATTCCTTTATATGGAATTGCATACAACTAAGCTTTCCTTATCCATGTCTTTTAAGACCTGATAATTTGGTCCGGACAGTTGAGTAAATTGAGATTGGAAGTTACATCTGAGTGGCAACCTTTGATATAAAAGGAATTCTTCACGAAAAATCTGCGAAGAGGCCCCCACTGCTCCCTCCCAGCTCCTGTAATGACTGTTTGTCTTGGCTTACCTTGTGTGGCTCTCTCAGCACTGTTTTTCAGATTTCCCATAACTGTATTGGGATTAGCCTTTGAATGGGCATGTCTGCATGTGTGGCTTAGTCTGTCCAGCCCTTATAATGAACAGTGTTCCATAGCTGCATGACTCTACCTCAGACTGCACACATTAGAGTTGTGTATTTTTGGTGCAGGTTCTCTGTACAGCTTTTCGGACTGTTTATAGGTACCTGTCAGTGTCTTTTCCCAGAAGAAGCCACCGAGGAGCGAAGAGCCCCGTGGTGGCTTTGTGGACTTCAGTGGTGGCTGCTTCTTGCTCATGTGCTTTTCCCTTCTGCTCTCTGTTAGGTGCTCCTACGCTTTCCCGGCTTTTAGAAGCTGGTCCTGCACAGTTCACCTCACCTCTTGCTTCCTTCTCCGCTGTTGCCAGCGAACCTCCAGCTAAGCTCCTGCCACCCCCCGTAGAGCCTGTGTCCCAGGCAACTATTGTCATGATGCCCACGCTGTCAGCACCATCCGTTGTGCCACCAGCTGCAGCTCCAGAAAGCGTAGCCACAGGTGCGTTCCTGAACTACGCACTCGTAGGTCATGCACTGCTGGAAAGCAGAACTTCCCATGGGATCAGCGCCCAGCAAGCTCTCAGCTGGGCTTTTGGCACCTCAGACTTGCCATCTTGGCTAAAAGGATGGTTATATCTGGGTTCTGGAGTAAGCAGATGGTTTTAAACAGGGTTTGGTGGGTGGAGGTGGGGGTGCTGGTGGTTTGCTGGACTGTGGTTATAGGGTTGGAATGTCACAGTGTTTCTCTTGTGGGAAGGCAAATCCATATTTGTCTTTTATTTCTCTAAGCTGTGGTGGTTTGGGTAGGCCTGGGAGAGTTTTTGTTGGTGCTTGACCTTATCCACTGCAGTTTTTATGTGAACTGGAGTCCTCTGGCTTGATCTCTGACTGTCCCTCATCCTTATGTAGTGAGCCAGCCAGAAGCCTGTGTTTCCATGGAGGCAGTGTCTGATTCCCATACTGTGACAGTGTCCATGGACAGCAGTGAAATATCAATGATCATCGATTCCATCAAGAAAGAGTGTTTGGGCTCTGCAGCTGGCAGCACTGCAGGGTCTTCCAAAGATCACTGCATGGATGGGAAAGAAGATCTCGATTTGGCTGAGAAAATGGATATTGCAGTGTCCTATACGGGGGAAGAGCTGGACTTCGATACGGTTGGAAATATTATAGCTATCATTGAGGACAAGGTAAATGCACAGAGCAAAGTGCCAATTCCTCTTACTCCACCTTCAGTTAGGTTAATCTTAAGTGATTCCTGTTCACCAATTTAGTTTAAACAAGACAGAAATAGCTATTCAAAAATGCGCATTCTTACTACTGTTTTCCAGATCAATAGGAAATGACCCTATGATACCACTGCTGCCAGTCTGACATTGATGCTCCTCTTAGCCTGGTGCTCCTCAGAGTCCAGAAAGAAATCTTTTTCTTCCTCATGATGGGTGGGTTTTGGGTCAGTCTCTGGTAGACAGATGAGGCTGCTTGCAGCCTCCTTTCCAGGAGTGCCTTATTTCTGAAAGTGAAGCTCTGCAGGAGTGATACAAGTCTGGCTGCGAAGCGTACTCAAGTACACTTGAGTTTTCCACAGTTGTTTCAGTACTAAATAGCATGAACTTTTTTTTAATCACTCTTTGTGACCTTGGCCTGCACTGCTGTGTGTTTGTTTTGACAATAAAGGTAGACGACCACCCTGAAGTCCTGGATGCAGCAGTTGTTGAAGCTGCTCTGTCTTCTTTCTGCGAAGATACTGATGACCCTCAGACCCTTCCTGGCCCATGGGAACATTCACTTCGTCAGGAGCACGAGAAACAGGCCCAGATACCCCAAGTGTCTGTGACTGTGAAGCAGGAGAGACTGGAGTGTGAAGAGCCAGAGGCAAAGGGAATTCGAGACCTGATGGGCATTGGTGAGCTGGGATCAGAAATAAAAACTGAACTTGCAGAGCAGGAGCAGAGTCAGCTGGGCCCTGAGGAAACCATACCAGCAAGTGCAAGAGTGGCAGAAACACCAGAGCTTAGAAGCCAAGAGGTAGAAGAAGATCAAAGATCAGCTGTAACAGCAGGAGAGACTCCTGAAATCAAGATAGAGTCATCCAAGGGAGAAGATGCAGTGCTTAATCCAGTGAAGACAGAGGTATGTGGGCAGAGAGGCTGTCTGGAACTGGTGTGGGGAAAGAAAGGAGCAGTTGTGGCAGGTAGGAGAGAATTTTAGTGGAAGGATGACTGCTGGGTTGAAGGTGGCCCTTCAACGAATGTGACTGACTGTTTTCCTGGGAGTCATGCTGCCGATGTGCTCAATGTGCAGAGCAGCTCTGCTTTAAGCAGTACCTTTGTGTATCTCCCCTTGCCCATGTGCAGAGTTGCTGCTGGAAAGGTACATAGTGAACCTCATTGCCTTGAGTTAGGTTAGGGTGAGTGAGATGTGCCCACACCTTCACTGAAGTAAGCTGACACAAACATCTAGATTTGTGCATTTCTCTTCCCTCCAGACCCCACCTGATGATGATTCATCCCCTCCACAAGTCCCAAATGTGAGTGAAGACTCCTCACAGGCTGATGTTCAGCACAAATTTGAGCTGTCAGGTAACTTAATTCAGCTAGGAAATCTTTTACATGCGACATTATTAGCTGGATAGTTGTCAGTGATTTGGTTCAGGTTTTTTGGGGAGGAGGGAGAAAAGATACTTGTAGGAACAGTGGTGATTACTGCAGGACTGTAGGCATTGGTGTGGGAGCTTTTGTAGAGAAGACTGCTTTAGAAAGTCAACCTTTCTACGTTTCTGTCTTTAACAGAGTCAATGAAGGAAGAGGCCCAAGCCCTGTTTAGGAATCAGATGAAGGTAATTCTCAGTTGGTTATAGTCATCTTGAGTTCATTAGCAACATCTCGCTGCTGCTGCTGTCTGCTGAAAAGCAGAGCTTGTGTTTGGCTTTCTGCACTGAGAAGTGAGCAGTCTGCAGCTGGAGCTAAAGGGGAGATTGCTTCAAGCTGTAAAGCTGTGTGTGTATGTGCTTGTGGGTCTGTGTGGGGAGGCAGGGCAGGCTGGAGAGACTAGGACTTTGTGGAAGTGCCTGCACAGTTGTCAGCAGTGTAACAAGAATCACTTTGCTTGCTGAACCATAGTCGCTTTGGAGACTCTTGAGTAGCTGCTGTGGCTGGCTGTGCCGGCTCATGGACTCTGTGTTTCAGGATGGGCAGGGTGAGGAGGATGATGAGGACGGTGCCAGTGAGGCTGCCAGTTTGGAGGAACCCAAAGAAGAAGATCAGGGTGAGGGGTATCTGTCAGAAATGGATAATGAGCCCCCTGTGAGTGAGAGTGATGACGGCTTCAGCGTCCACAATGCACCTCTGCAGTCCCACGCACTCGCCGACTCCATCCCCAGCAGCCCGGCCTCCTCGCAGTTGTGAGTGTCAAGGCACACAAGTGCAAGTCCCACCTTCTGGAGGGAGTGTAGAGTTCTCATTTCTTGTTTGCTGAGTGGGTCCAAAGGGGGAATTTGTTGGTGATTTGTCTGGTTCTCCTTGCTTACAAGAGCAATTGTGCAGACAGCACCGCAGTACCAGATCCCACTTTTTCCTTCTGTCTTTGGCATGGATTAGCATGGGCATGACAAAGGCAAAATAAACCATGAGTTTTCTGTTCTGAGGCACTGTGCAAACTCCTGAAAGAAGTATGTTCTTCTCTTCCCAGCTCAGTGTGCAGTGAGGACCAGGAGGCGATACAGGCCCAGAAGATCTGGAAGAAAGCCATCATGCTAGTTTGGAGAGCAGCAGCTAATCACAGGTAAATGAGTTCAGTGTCTTGACAGAAAGAAGTGACTAATCCTAGACAAGTCTCCACTCTCCCATCTCAGAGGCTTATCTCTCTTGGTACCGGGAGATGATGAATCATATTGTTACAGACAAATAAACAAGAGAGCATGAAACAAATATTTACCAGCAAGGTTGGACTGTAAGTGGACTCCTTCTCTCTGCAGGTATGCCAATGTCTTTCTACAGCCTGTAACTGATGATATAGCACCAGGCTACCACAGCATCGTGCAGAGGTGAGTCTCAGAAGTCTTCTGTCAGTAGAACTCTGTATATTTGCTTATTTGTGTAGGGATTTCTGGCAGGGACAATGTAGTTTTTGCCTGCCATGCAGACTACAACACTTGGAAAAGCTTTTTTTTTTTTTCTGACATAATTCAGTCAGAAGCAGGTTTCCCCAAGAAGCGAGTCATCAATAACAGGCACTTGTCTGTACATAGCCCTGACTAGAGTGAAGTACACTGACTTAACACAGAACATTTTTATCAGTAAGGTGATACATGACTGGTTGGTTTCTCGCAGTTTCTATCCAAAGGTAGGATTTAACCTTTGAAATTCCTAAAAGCTGTCTTCTTTAATCAGCATTTTTTCCTGTCCCAGATAGTGGACTTTCTGGGAGAACTACCAGAAGCCTCTGGTAGCCCCTGAAATCTCTCCCCTGAACAGTTCCAAGTTCAGTGGCTGCAGCTCTAGCTACTTAGTTTCTCCTTCAGGATGCCTGGAGAAGGCAGATGCTTCTCAGGCTGTTGTTACCATCCCTGGACAACTCATGTCTTCTGACCCAGACCTTGGTACTCTGGAGCACAGCCTGTGTGGTGTGGTGCAGAACTTGTTCAGTTGAACTAAATAGGTGCTCTAACTAGACAGTTACAGATGCAGAGCTGTTTCCAAAAGGGGAGGGGGGAAGAGTTCAGTGTTACTGTTGCAATTTTGCCTGCATTTCTTTCATAGGCCCATGGATTTATCTACCATCAAGAAGAACATTGAGAATGGGCTGATACGAACCACAGCTGAGTTCCAGCGTGATATTATGCTGATGTTTCAAAATGCAGTTATGTACAACAGCTCTGACCATGATGTGTACCACATGGCTGTGGAGATGCAGCGAGATGTCCTGGAGCAGATCCAGGTGAAGTACTGAGCTGAGGACAGAGCATCTGCCTTGGTCCATAGATGTGAAACCACAGTTTCACTCCCTGTGTGTTTGAATGCAGGAGTCCTTTCCTTCCCTGCATCTCATGCTTGCTCAGGTGTTTCTGTTGAACTAGGCTGTGGGTGAGTTAAAAATAATACAGCAAAATTTTTTTATAGGTTCAGCCCAGACCAATTTCAAATGTAATTTCCTTCAGGGAAATGCTTAGGCCAGCAAGAACAAGGGTGTGGTTCAGGAACAGAAAGAAGCAACAAGAATGGTGAATGACAGGGGACGCGACAGCTTCTTTGGCTGGCTGTGCTGGTTTTTGTTGATATGAAGTGCACATGAAACTATCCTATGGATTTAGGCCATTTAAAATGTCCTGTGAAGCAGAATGTCCCAACTAGCAGGACTAGCAGAGTTTGAACTGGGGTTTTATAGTTCCACAGGACTTGTGGCTTCTGAGGAAAACAGGGGAACTTATTCTGAGCAGCAGAAAAGGAACTGAAACTGCCTCTGACCCAATCATTCCCAGCCTGTGGTCTGTGATAGTTAACTGACACGCACTTACTGAGCTTGTTTTGCCTGGCAATCTTAAGAATGTGGTTTTCTTGCAGCAATTTCTGGCCACACAACTGATGATGCAAACATCAGAGTCAGGGATCAGTGCAAAGAGCCTGCGGGGGCGAGACTCCACTCGCAAGCAAGATGCTTCAGAGAAGGTGAGAATGCTGCACCCTCTGGAAGGACATTTGGGATCTTCTGAAGAATCCCGAGATGCTGCATCAAGTTCCCACACCAGAGAGGCAGAATGTTTTTTGAGATTGCAATGGCTCCTGCATCTTCACGTGAACAAATTTTCTATAAATGTGTCCATTGATTGGATTTCAGTTCTGGAGCTGTACAGCATTCCAGAGGCAGGTCTCAGGAGCTTCTTCTGTAATCGCAATAGTTCTATTACCTGTTCTTAAAAACAGATGATAAAAACTGTAGGAAAATTAACAGAGTATTGGCAGAGGTGTGATATGGCAGGAAAGTGAAGGGTTTTTAGAGCTAGAGAATCAATCAACTCTGGTAAAACACACCAGAGAACACACACTTGGAATTCCAAACTGATCTAAGCAGTGAAGGTTTGTTTGGGTTTTTCTCCTGTAAAAGATATATTCAAACATGATCAGGTGATCTCAAGTCCTCTGAGCTGGTGCACACAACACTGCGACAGCGGGGACCGTCTGCTTAGTTCTAGTGGCAGCTGCACCTTGCAGAAATTATTTGGTACACCAGGCCTTGCCATGGCTGAGGAGGGAATAACCCTTTCCTAGCATTCTGACTCTTGCAGTATCCCTCTTTTTGTCTGTTTTTATGTTCCTGCTGCATAAGACTGATGCTGTGCAGGAAGGGGAGTGGGGCACGTGTTTCTCTATGCTCATGTGTGGGCTCATTGCTTCTGTGGTGTGTGCATTTCTGTAGCTGATGCCTGATAAGTCCTTCTGTTTGGCCTTTTAACAGGACAGTGTCCCAATGGGCTCTCCTGCCTTCCTTCTCTCTCTCTTTGTAAGTATTGAAAGGCTCCAGCAGGTTCTGCAGTACTGCTGGCAGGTGCTCTGCTCCTTGTCTGGGTGATCACTGCACTGTCACAGCATCCTTAGCACTGCAGTGGGGTGTGTTTGACTTGGGGGCTGCACCACTGTGATCCTTGGAGAAGAAATGTCTCAGTCCCTTATTCTCAGCGTGGGTGAGCGGGAGGGGCTTCAGTCTTTTCTTATGGTTCCAAGTGTTTTCCTTTTGTCATCTGCTTTTGCTCTTTGCCACAACTTCTCTCCTGCTTTCTTTCCGTGTTAAGTGGGAAGACAAACCAAGTGGTGCAGTCCTGTAGTTCCTACATCTCTCATGTTTATACAGCTGCCCATTCTGCACATCCAAGGCAGTACAAAAGGTCTTGGGAGAGTGAGGAGTCAGCTTTGTACTCCTTTTATCATTTTTGGTCCAGAAAGCAAATAAGACACTCTGCAAAAATATCTTGTTCTGTGCCCGTGGTGATCTGGAAGTGTTTGGAAAAATATTCCCTCTGGGAAAACCCAGGTCTCTGAGTTGCGTGAAGGAGAGAGGAGAGGAAGTTGGAGAGTTGTTCTTATCTTGCACATGTATCTAAAGACAGAGGAGTACTCCAGGAGAGTCAGCATGTCAGCCAGAGAGAGAGGGCATCGGATCAAAGGAAGCTGTCAGCTCACCCGCTCATGGAATTGGAGCTATACCAAGAAACTAGGGAGCTAGTGCCAGGGTCACTCACTGGAGGAGCACTTCCATAGGGATCAACAGCTGATAAGGTAGGTTAGTCAGTTTCCTCTTCCTACATTAAGCTAGAATCTGCTGTTTAGGAGAAAGCCTGCACTGTCCAGGCTCCAAAAGCGTCTGTCCGGGTGAGAGCCGTATTGCCTCTCTCTGCCCTGGCTCAGGCAGTGCACAGAGATGTTGCCAAGCAGTGACCTTTAGGTAGGTCTGCAGGCAGGCCTTCCCAGGCCGCCTTAGATACAGCTTCCCTTTTCTCCTGATTGGAAAGCTTGAGAAGTTATTGCCAGATGCAGAATTCCCTCCCTTCCCTTATGCGGGAGGGAGCGGAGCATTCCTATCGGGGTTGTGTAACTGTGTTTCTTTGCCTTCTGAGCAGGACGGAGGCACCAGAGGGCGGCGCTGCGCCATCGAGGCAGACATGAAGATGAAGAAATGATGCTGCAGGCACACGGAAAGTCCCAGCAGAATCCTGGTGCTTGGCATCCGGAGCTGGAGTGCAAGCAGGCTGCTCTTGACAGCTGTTGGAGGAGGAAGAAAAGCTGCAGGTCCATTTCTAGGATCTGGTTCACCTTCCTCACTTGCCCCTCTGGAAAGCACTGTCTCATCAGAATGTGTATCCCAAAGAAACTTCCCCAGAGGGGAAGACTAGCCCCCCCTGCCTGTTTTAGGGCAGTTGTCTTGGGCTTCATCAGTGTTCTGGTGTTAGCTAACAACTGGTGGCTCGTATGTACTGTAATGTGAAGTGTACAGATTTTTACTAGTGATGTGTAAATGTGATGTACATTAAAATCTGGGAACAAACTGGTGTGCAGTGTACTGAGCATCACAGCTCTGCAGGGAGCAACGCTGTGGTACAAGCCTGTGTACCCGCCTTGAGTATCTGAAAATATGATTCTCTTCCAGTTATCCATAGAGCACACACATGTGCCAGAGCTTTGTCATTAGAGACAATCTTTTAAGTCATGGGAAGGTTCCACGGTGCTTGGATGGAGAGGAAGATTCCATGCTTGAGCGTGTGAGGATATGGCACCACTGTGATGACACAGGAGATGTAACTATGAGAAGTTAAATACTGCAGTCTTGTTGGAGCTTTCCTTAAGAGAAAAATGCATTGAAAAGTACTGTACATTATTTCTCCAGAGATCTGTGAAGGCTAAACTAGTCAGAGAAAATATCTGATCCCAGCAGCTATAACAGGTATGATTACCAGTATCTACTTTCACATCTGAGCTTGTGCACTTTACCTACTGGAAATTACAGTCCTGTATCTCGGCAGCAAGGAAGTTTAAATTCTCTGTGAGTATATGTCACCTTTTCTGCTCGTACAACCTGTGAGATGAAACTTGAGTGTTTTCTGCTCCCACAACCTTCAATAGGAAAAAACCCCCAACAAAACATCATCCTTGATGCTTGCAGCACTTGGGAGTGTTCTGCATTCTGTGCAGCATGTACAGGGTGCAGCTTTCTGGCACACAGGTTTCAGGAAACTGAGTCACTGGGATTAAGACCAGAGGGATTGTTACTTTACCTAGTAAGAGTTCTTGATTTTCACAAGGTGAGTGTTGAAGTTGGCTGTGCCTGCTGTTTTCAGTCCCATATATGGTTGAGGTTGGTTTTCACAAAGTGTCACCTTACTGATGTGGAAATGCTGCAAATCCCTTGATTTGGTTATTGGTTAATTGTCCTTCACTACTAAACCTGGGAACAATTTTCTGATTTGAATTTTTATGATCTTGGTTTCCAGAGATTACAGGTTGTTATTTTCACAGTACAGAAAGTTACTGGGTTCTTTGTCTTTCATGTATGTTGTGAAATGATTTAAGTTGGGGACAAACTTCTTAACAGGGCCCGTTGTGGCAAGACAAGGGGTAATCGTTCTGAACTAAAAGAGGGTAGATTTAGACTAGATGATTTTTTTTTTTTTT
>VXBA01005040.1:768624-818384 GCA_013399895.1 Serilophus lunatus
CTGGCACAAGTTGCCCAGAGAAGCTGTGAATGCTCTATCCCTGGAAGTGTTCACAGTCAGGTTGGACAGGGCCCTGAGCCATCTAGGCTAGTTGAAGATGGCCCTGCTCATTGCGGGGGGCTGGGCCCAGATGGCCTTTGAAGGTCCCTCCCAACCCAACCATTCCATGATTCTAAGCTGGAAGGGACCTCTGCCCATTCCTCTAGTTCGACCTGCTGCTCAGAGCAGGACCAGCTTCAAAGGTAGACTGGGTTGCTTGGAGCCTTGTCAAATGTTGAAAGTCAAGGACAGAGATTCCATAACACCTCTGGACAACCTGTTCCATGTTTACCCACCCTCATGGAATAAATATTTACCTCATACCCAGTCTGAAACTCCTTTGATGCAACTTGTAATCACTGTCTCCTCCTTTCACTGCTGGGCACTAAGAAGAGTCCAGCTCCATCTTCTCTGTAACACCTCTGCCCTACCTCTGTCCCTGTTGGAAAACTCAAGGTGCAGCACATGAGAGGACCTTTATCAGGCCCACAAGTAACTTGCTTTCATCACAGCTAGCATTGCTCTTCTTCCCACCCTTGCCTTTTAACCAGGTGTTCTCTCAGCCTTTTCTCTTGTCCCATGATATTTTAATAGTCCTTAAAGATGTTTAAGAGCTTTAAAACTCCAAGATACAATTTTCTTTACAGAGCCCCATCACCTGTTTCCCAATTTGTCTCATCCTGTGACTACTAAATTCTGTTCTTCCTAATATTTTGTTCTGTCTAGGACAGAGCTGATGTTTTACTGTGCTGCATCTCCCAACACCCACCCTTTTGCAGACAGATAAAACAGTCGCCCCTTTCTGGTTTTCTTCTTAAATGACAGATTACACAGCATAGGCTTGGTCATATTATTTTTAAGCTGCTGTAGGACTCAAGTGAATCCCAATAGGTTCTACAGTTTACCCACTCCCTTAAATTGTTCTAAAACCACCCCTGTTGACATTTTAATTAGAAACTATCTCTCAGACCCTTCCCCAGAGGTCTCATGTGATTTCCTCTGTGGCAACTGCTGATAATAATGATTAATTTGGTTTTTCCAACTGGCCCTATTTTCCACTGAGATGTTTGGCACTGATCATGCGTCATCCCCACTGATCATCTGGCAGTTCTCTGCTTCTGATGTTTTTGATGAAGTTTGTTGTTTTTATTTGCTTTTATGTCTTTAGCAAATTGTTCTCTTTTTATTTTTCTTTGCCTACTTTATGTGGATTCTGCGTTTCATTTATTGGAGTTCAGGCTTTTATCATTTTTCTTGTTTTGACATGTAAGTTCTTTTTAAAGACTTTCTGATTTCTAGCAGCTTTTTCTCAGATCAGCAAGGGTTGAGCAGAGTCTCATCTCTGCAAAGCGAACTAAAATTTTCCAATTTGAGGAAGTTTCCCTACTGCTGATTTATGTAGCCAGCATGATTAAGACCTGTCAGACAGACGGTTCTTAATTAAAAGTTGAAGTATGTATCATTTGGTCCAGAATTGGTGTGGAGCTGAGCAGCCTGGGATTATTTCACTGAAAACTGAAAGCTCATCATAAAGCTGAATATCTCTTTAATCATGTTCATGCCCAAGTTCCCTGGGCTTCCTGATTTTAAAGGCTTATCCCTCTCTGCCGGACTACAGAAAGATGATCACAGGGGATTGGATTACTCTGGATAAGGGTTTTCTGTTCCCCAGATGAGCTGCAGTGGCTGTTTCTGCACATGCCCAGCTCTGCTGAGGGTGCAGGACAGCGCTTTAGGCACAGGGTTCCTCTTCAGATGAAATCTGTTTGCCCAACATCAACTCTGGAAGCTGAGAGCAGGTAATGTTATCTCTTACCTCATCAAATTTTGTCTGCTTCCACTGAAGTTAACTTTGAAAGAGGTTTCAGAAGGACAGGCTTTCAGATCCTAATTCTGCTTGCAAGTTCATAAAATAAGCAAACCAGTTTTCTCATCCCCAAACCCAATGGATTCTTTATTTCTCCCAATTATGCATCGTAAGATGTATTTGGAGCTGTGCTAGCAGTCCTGAGAGTGCAAAAGGCAGTCAGTGAGAAATGTGCTTATTCAAAACTGAAAAAAATTAGGTTGTGCATAATTAACTGAAAACTCTAAAGACACTGTTAATTAATGCATAGAATTCTCCATAGGTGCAGCTTCCAGGCAGCTCCATTCAGTGGCAAGATACATGTTTTCTAATATAATTTACTGTTGTTACTGTGGCTTTGCAGCCAGTTCCCCAGGCTTAGAGAAATAGTAGACTCACGGTAGAAGACACTTAGGAATGGACTAATGAACAGAGATGAAATTAATGGTTTCTTCCTTCTTAAAGGATTGCTAACTTTTATTTTCTGAAATGTGTAGAACTGTCCCTGTCAGTGTGTATCTGTGGAGGGTTACAATTCTTCTGACTCTGATACATGTGATATCACCATTCAGCTAAATCACACCTGTCACTTTAAAAACAAAGTGAGTTCAAGGTTTGTAGTAAGTTATTTCCAGTATAAAATGTTCTTAAGGGGTAGCAAGAGAATTTTGTTGAGTTATCCTTGGAGTCACTAGTTGTTCACAACAGTCAGCAACTGAGGAGCCCTGACAGGACTTGGTTTGACCTTGCTGGATGCCTTCAGCACCTTAAGCATGGAGCATCCAGCAAATCCAGTGCTCCTTGCCAGCTCAGCAAGCCCTGAGCACAGTGACCCACCCACCCTCGGGCAAGGGGAGAGCACAGCAAAAGCTGAAGTGCCGTTGCTGTGAAGCAGCAGTTTGTGTTGCAGAGCTGCAGCCCTGCCATGTGCTGTGCATGGGGCTCAGGTATAGACTGAGCAGGTGTGGACTGCTCACCTCAGAGTCCTTCCCCTGCTGGGGCTCACAGAGTGTGTCACAAAATGAGTTGGGCTTGGCAGCTCTGGATCAGAGTACAAGGAAATTGCTGTCTCTCTTCTTACTGTTTGCAGATCAGCCAATCCCAGGAGTCAGAGACAGAGCCTTCCATCAAGTCAGAGAACAGTGACTTCCAGTCTCTTCTGGACTGGGATTCAAATTTGGATCTGGATGTGAGGAGCTGGAGAGATACTGAAGAGGTGGCCCCGGTGAAGGTAGAGGAGAGAAGCCAAGAGGCAGACTGTGAGCTGGGGTTCAGTGAGCATCTCTGGAAGGATGAAGATTGCAAAGAGGCAGAGAAGCCATGTGAAAGCAATAATCTTCTCCAGTTGCTCTTGGAGGTAGGGCTATTTGGATGACAGTAAGATGGGCAGCATAGTTCAGACCCTCCTAAAACAATAGGGCTTTCAGGGACTCTACCATCCCTACACACAAACAGTCTAGGGGCACAGCAGATGCCCTGCGATTATTTGATCCCTGGCCCAAGCCCAGCCCTTCCTCCAGTTTGGGGCTGGCACTGCAATGAGGGAGCTGTTTTGCCAAAACACAGCTCACCCTAAAGCACAGAAATGTCAGTGAACTGACACTGGAATAATCTTCATCAGAAGATTTTGCAAGGATTCCTAAAAATGGAAAGGTGTTCGTGAGCAAGCAAAAATAGCATCTCTCCTGTATATTTCTTCTCTCTTTTGCCTTCACAATTTGAAGTCATAAATCATTGTGTTGCAGGTAACCCAGATGTTGGAATCTCTCTGCATTAGCAGCACAGAGTCATCACAGACTCTGTGGGATTATTGTGGTTCAGGGAAGCAGAGTGATGGGGAAGATGTGAGGTGCCAGGAAAAGACCACAGGAACAGCAGTCTTGGGAGCAGAAGGAAGTCAGCTACACATCCTGGCAGAAGATGGGAAAGAACACTTCTCGGGAAGAGAGGTAGGGTAGTAGTGGTCCTAAGAGAGCCTCTGGATCTGGATAAGAGACAAGAGGTAGTGAAGGAAACCAGCTCTATAAAGAGATGGGAGAGTTCCAGGTTCTGAGCAGGGAGACGAGGACACACAGGAGGAGACAGCAGGGAGGAGAATGCAGGAGAAACGTACAAAGGAAGGGTGTTTTTTATATATGGTTGTGTATCTTTATAAACAGGAAACTTTTTACAGATCAAACCCTGAGATATGAGTTGGAGGAATTGCTCCTTGGCAGTGTAAAGGTGACTCATGAGAGCTGGCAGGCTGCTCTCAGGTTTAAGGCAAGGCTGAAATACTTGCCTTGTTCTAATTGCTGTGTTTTGCAGCACAGTTTGGCTGTTTTCAGGCCCACGTGGCTGTGCTAGCAATAACCATCTGCCCCCGGGGACCGTCATGTCTTGGAAGCAGGCACTGTTTAGCTCGGGTTTATATCAGTCCTGTGGGTTCTCACCAGCCTACAAGGTATTCCTGGGATAGGTAACATAGCAGTGGAAGAACGGTGTCATTTTTCAACACTTGCACTTGTTCCCTTGCAAACTTGGACACTGGAGACAAACAACATTCAGGGTTTCATCTGTTCAGCCAGGACAGTGTTATTCCCAGCTATTCCCTTGCAGTTCTTCCAGTGGTAAAAGCCAAACACAACACCGTCCAGTTTCTTCCTGAAAGCTCTGCCCATGCTTCAGATCCATTGAGGATTCTGAGGTGCCCCTACATATAATCCCACTTCTGCACTTAAGAAAAGCCTCCCTGTCTGCTCCTGCTACTCTGCATTTTATTGGCAAATCAGTGCAACAACAGCACCACTCTGCTTCCTGGATGAGTCTATTCCCTGTCCTATTCATGTGGGAGTTTCTTAGGAAGCAACCTCTTTGTGCTCTGGGGGATCCTATTACCAGTATCTCGAGCTTTAACAAGGCTGAGGCAGTCTTACCTCAGTTCCTGATTGCCCTCTCTACATCTATGACTTGCCAAGTTGGAGACAGACACAACACTGGGCAGCTCCACAAGGTGTGCGTTAGCCAGAGGTGGATATGACCCAAGAGGTCAGACCCAACTGTTAGTGAGTGCTAAGGTCAAACGTCATCCTCAGAATGAGCAAGTTTGCTCCCAGCTGAGCCTGGATGCAGTAGTCTTGTGCAGCAGGCTGGCTTCTAAAGGATTCAGGTGATGGACTGCAACTTGAGATGTATACTTCTCTATGCTCCTCAGGACAAGACTCCAGAGACGCCTGGAGAACATGCTTTAGATGAGCTGCATCCACAGGAGATGAGTGCTCAGGCCCAGGATCAAGGTGACAGTGACAGTACCTCTGCAGCCCTGGTGCTGGAGTCCACAAGCACTGCTGAAACACAGTTGTAAGTAGTTGGTTCTGCTCTCCTGCAGGTGCAGCAGAACAGAGTTGTTTCCCTTGTCACACATGAGAAAAGTATATGGCACAGATCACAACCAGGAAAGTGAGATATCCAAGGAGAACAGGAGGGAAGGAGGTGACTTGTGCTATCTCTGTGGATCAGCCAACACTTTGAGGCATTTATCATAAGGTGAAGTGAGAAGAGTAGATATTAAATGGAAAATACATGTTTCCTTGAGGCAAATAGGCCTTGTTGTGAGCTGGGCATCCAGTTCTGTCAGACAATGCACAGTCCAGCTCCTGAGAAAGGCATTACCAACTCCCTTTAGGCACGTGCAGGTGTGTCAGTCACACATGCAGGCTCTGCCAGGTGTGATCGCCTGTACAGCCTTTCAAAGGAAAAATGGGAGGATGTTGGATGAGGAACTTCATAAAAACCACCTCAGTAAAGTTCTATACTGTAGAGTAGCATGAGGTTTTCAGTCCAGTTTGATCCTGCTCTTTAGCTCAGCTCTTGTTTTACCTATTGCCCTGCATCTTCCTGCATTCTGGATGTTTAGTTGTGCATTCCCATGCAGAACACTCCCACCATCACACTCAAAGGCTTTTTGTAGCTTCATCCACCTGGATGTGGTGGGTGCCAGCGGAATTACCACCTCCCACCTTCTCTCAAGTGTGATGATTTGGCAATATCTTCACTCCACAGGGTGCAGCCGAGCTGGAATAGCTCCCTTCAGCATTTGCTCCTCAAGAGATCACTCCTGTCCATCTGGAGGCTGATAGCCAGTCACAGGTACGTGGGAGCACAGGGCTGGATCAGCGTGTTCTGAACACACTGCCCTGAGTCCCAGCTCCTGTGTCACCAGGCCTTGTCTTCCCCTCCACAGAGACTGGCCTGTCTCTCCAGGCTTTGCTTCAGGAACAGCTGCATGCTGCAGAGAACACTGCATATTTCCTCTGCTTAATGTGGCAAAGCCGAAATGCTGCTTCCTACACAGCTGGCACAGCTCTGGCTGTGGCCTTCATGGCAAGCAGGGAGAGGCAAGCACTGCTCCCTGTCCCAGTACTGTCTTTGGTGTAGGGGCAGGCAAAGAACATTCTTTGCCCTTGTCCTTACAGATACAGCAGCCCATTCCTGAAGCCAGTGACAGAAAAACAAGCCCCTGGATACAGTGATGTGGTAAAGAGGTGAGTTTGTGGAGGAAGTGCTCGCTAGTTGATTTCTCTCTTGGGTTTTTTTCTGTCATTTCTGGTTTCCAAAGGCCCACTAGGGTGGTTTCCTTCCTTCTTTTCCAGAGTTTGGCTGTCACCAGCATTTCCCACTGATTTCTTTTATTAAAAACTCCCTACTGGGTAATTAGAACCTGGATACTTACACTGACTCTGGTGAGAATTGTGCCTGCCCTTTGCAGGCATTGCTTGGCTGACTTAGCCCAGGCACAGTCCCTGGGCAAGGGATCCAGCTCCTGGAGCTCAGCATTCCCTTCTCCCTGTGCTGGGATGTGCCTCAGGCAATGCCCCCTCCCCACTCGCTGCCTGCGCCCCAGATGTTTCACTCTCCGCACAGAAATGGGTCATAACAATATTTCCCAGAGAGATTAAGGGCATTTTTTAGAGCTGAATCATGTTCTATTCTGGTCACACTTGTCCTCTCTGCAGCCATTCATTTTCTCATTCTGTCAAAATAAGGGAAGTAATATTTATTCCCCATCGTGTTCCCCTTACCAGCACTGCTATTTTTGCTGTTGGCACCATTCGATTTTAAGGGGGTTTAATAGATACCTATTTTAGGAACTTTTCTTTCTCCACTAAGACCTGGACTGACTTCATGAAGACTAATTACCGCTTGTCTGTTCTGGAGCTCAGCACCATATTTTTTTTAGAGGTGACTGCTAATGACCTGCCAAGTTGATTGGATAGCAAATGTCGCATTCGCTGAACTCACTTTTGTCAGACTTGGAAGAAAAGCCTTTCTCACTCTCCCTCTGTCCTGAGCAATACAATTGATTGAAAATAGCTGTGCTTTCAGGGCCACCCTGAAATGTGATTATTCTCATTCACGCAGAGCCCAAAGGATGCTTGGCCCTGGGTTGCAATTTAATTATTCTTCTCTCTTTCCTAGACCCATGGATTTAACCAGCATAAAGAGAAGGCTTTTAAAGGGACACATTCAGTCCATGATCCAGTTTCAGCGTGACCTCATGCTCATGTTCCAGAATGCAGTGATGTACAACAGCTCTGACCATCACATGTTCCACATTGCTGTGGAGATGCAGCGAGAGGTCTTGGAGCAAATGCAGGTTTTGGCTGAAGCCCTCCTGTGCTCCAGGGACAGGCTGCAGTAAGGGAGAATGTAACAAGCCTCTTCCATTTGGAGCAGCGTTGTCTCTGTGGCTCAGGATGTGCTGGGCTCAGGGGATGAGCTGCCACAGCGTTGGGCAGAGCTCGCTATCCCCAGCAATGGTTGCTGGGTCGATGGGATGAGGAATAAAGTGGTTTCTTGGAGGGGCACCATGTTGGAAGCCTCCTTTTTTCTTTGGGAAAAGCAGCAATGTAGCCCTGCAGGGAGAAGAGTTTGCTGTGATGAAAAACAAGGGAGAAAATCCTGTTTGAATTTGGGATGGTTGAAGTTCAGATGTTTGAGGTTTGGATGTTTGAAGTTTGGATGAACCTGGCGCAGCCCCGTGATGGGGGGTGGCTGCAGTCCGGGGCACAGCGGCCGCTGCCGGCCCGGAGCCTGCCCGTGTTGTCTTGGCCTCGGGTTGAGCGTCACCAGCACCAACCACACCCAATAAAGACCCGTGTTGAAGTTTGTCCCGGCCTGTCTGACAGTGGGACTGGGACCGGGACGGGGACTACGGCTGGGACTGGGAGTAGGGACGGGACTGGGAGTGGGGACGAGGACTACGGCTGGGACTGGGACTGGGACTGGGACTGGGAGTGGGGCGGGGCCAGGAGCCCGGTAAAGCGCAGCTCGCTATTGGCCGCCGCGTGTGTCTGTCAGCGGCAGAGCCGTTGCTGATTGGCTGGCGGAGCGCAGAGAGCGCGGTGTCCCGCCCCCGGCGCGGCGCGCGCCCCGGCAGCGGAAGCGTGTGGCGCGGCCATGGCGCGGGACAAGGCGGAGGCGGTGGCCGAGGCCGAGGCGGCTCCTGAGCGCTCGTACCGGGAACAGCTCGACTTCCTCAACCCCATCGCACAGCCCCTCGCGTCCCGCAAGCTCACGCGGAAGCTCTACAAGTGCATCAGGAAAGGTCTGGCGGCGCCGGACGGGGCGGGGGCGGGGCCGGGACATGGCGGCGGTGCGGTGCGGCCCCTCACGGCGTGGTTCTCTCCCAGCGCCTCAGTTTGTGGTTCTCTTGCAGCGGCCAAGCACAAGCAGATCCGCCGCGGTGTGAAGGAGGTGCAGAAGTTCATCAACAAGGGCGAGAAGGGGTAAGTGCAGCCCCGGCCCCGCGGCCCCGCTGGCCCCGCACGGCCACTGACACGACTCTCGCTGCAGGATCACGGTGCTGGCTGGAGACACGCTGCCCATCGACGTGTACTGCCATATCCCCATCATGTGTGAGGACAGGAGCCTCCCCTACGCATACGTCCCTTCCAAATCGGTGAGGACTGGGGGGGGAACCAGCCCCAGTGGGGAGACCAGGCTGTGACTGCAGCCATCTCGGGGAGGAACACATTCAGTGCCTGACTAAAAAACCTACTTCTTGTCCCTGGCCAAAGCACAGAATGGACATGGGAAAGGTGTAGGAGTGTTTCACTGTGGGATCATAGTTTGCCATGATAGAGTCTGTGCAGCAGCTGTGGGACAGCTCAGGGACAGGAACTCTCTGGGACAGAGCTAGGACAACTTTGTTGTGAGCAGGGTCCAGCCCCTGCCTTTGTAGACTCAAGGTTGGTGGTGGGGAAGAGAGGGGTCCTTGGAGCCTTCTGCCCTGGTACAGGCAGCTCTGCAGACCCTGCTCTGGGGAAGAAGCATGGCACGTGACCCAAGTGCCAGCCCAGTGTTCCGCTTCCCACTTGTAGAAGACAAGCTGGGAAAAGGGCTCTTGAACCCAGCACGAGTTTGGAGGGCTTGGGGTTTGTGGGCTGGCAGGGAGAGCTTCCCTGCATTAGAGCAGGACAGGCAGTGAGCTAGTCCCCAGCCTCTCACCTCGGGAAGGGACCTGGCACCCCATGGCCTCTCTCTGTGCCCACAGGACCTGGGAGCTGCAGCCGGCTCGAAGCGCCCGACCTGCGTCATCATGATCAAGCCCCATGAGGAGTACCAGGAGACCTACGACGAGTGTCTGGAGGAGGTGTCGGCCCTTCCCCTGCCACTGTGAAGAGCCAGGGACAGGCTCTGCCCTTCAGGGCCATGACAAGTCTCTGTCCCCCAGCCCAGGGGCTGTGTGGCCATTTGTGTGGACACTGCTGAGAGCACTGACTGGGGGGGGTGGGGAGTGCCGTGGAGGTGAATAAAGTTGTGTGTGGGTTTGTACAACATGGTCCTGGTGCTCAGAGCAGTAGCTTGTGGGGGCCCATGACGAGACTCACCATGCCAGGACTGGATGTACCACCCACCCCGAGGCAGCAGCTCTGGGGCAGACCCATGGTCTGGCAGGACACCCCCACTCCATTCCCACATAGCCAGCACCAACACCAAGAGAGGAGGCAGAGGCCAGGCGAGAAATTTGGTTTATTGCAGGAACGGGGTGCAGGGCCTGGCCTGGCCTTCACATGGCTCTGCTGTTACAAACATGGAATAGAGCTCCTTCCTTCCAGTGCCTTGGGGTGCCCCCACCTTCCCCTTACCCACCCTGGGAGCAAAGACCCTGGACTCTTCCCCAGCTCAGGCACATGCCTGCCCATATGCTCCAGTCCTGTTCCCCTCCCAGTGCAGCAGGGCACCAGTTCCCATCCCTTGCACAAGGCACTCACCCTTCTCAGCCTGAGGAAAGCTGCATCACCCGCCTCCATGCCAGAGCAGCCCCACAGTGGGACATGGGAAGCTCCAACAGAAGTGGTGGGGCAGCTGCCCCCTTTCAGCAGTACCAGCACTTAGGGTTTCCTCTGCTTTCCCAGTGGCACCACCAGTTCCAGGACTCCACTGACAAGACAGCCACTGCAAACAGTGGCTGGAACCTCCACAGCAAAGCAGCAGGGTAGGGACAGGGCTCAAGCCTCTCTTCACAAGACATTAAGTTACTGGGTTGTAGGAACAGGGGCAACAGAGCAGGAGGGACAGGGAATGTCTCACAGGGTGCTTGGTTTCTGCCTTCATGGCAGAAGAAATCACAGGACAAAATGCTCTTGGAGTCAGAGCATGGGGCACATGCAAGACCCCCACCCTGGTGCAGACAACCCCTGCTCTCCAGGGACCCCCACCAGAAGGACCTGAAGCGCTGCAAGAAGGAAAAGCTCCCTTGTTGCAATCAGTCCTTCAGCCCAGGGCAGCGCCGAGTGGCCAGTCCTTGTGCACACCCTGAGATCGTCCCATTGCAACAGCAAGAGACCTCCCTTCACAGTCCTGCTGGCATCCTACCCCTCAGATCTTCGAGGACTCCACCCGCTCAATCCAGGGTGAGTCGGTCCCGACATCCCTGGGCTCCGACCGCAGCTGCCGCAGCTCCCGCTCCAGCGCCTGGCTCCGGTGGTACATCTCCATGTAGCTGGCCTGGAGCTCCCGCTGGTACCGCAGCACCTTCTCCTTCTCCTCCTGCCAGGTTTTCCTCTCCAGCTCAAAGTTCACAGCCTGCAGCTGCCCCTGACGCCGCTCCCGCAGCAGCTCTGCCCACAGCCACTCCACCTGCCGCTCCAGAGGCTCTGCTGTGTCGCTGTGGAGGCCCCGGCACTTGGAGTCATCAGTTTCGCAGCCAGGGAAGTCCTGGCATGACGGCATGGGGTCGTCACCCAGAGGTATCGAGGTGCTGGGCTCTGGGGGACTTTGGAAGGAGTCTGCCAGCTGTGCCAGTTGGGAGTCCCTGGCCTGAACCTCTGCCTTGGCCTCCCGCAGCTGCGTCTTCAGGCTGAAGATCTCACTCAGCTTCTGAGCCATCTCCTCCTGGGTGTCCCGGAGCTGCTGCTTCAGCAGGGAGATCTCTGCTGCCTTCTGGCACACCTGGAGGTCATAGGCAAGCCGTGAGAAAGGTCTTGGGGAGCAGGACCCCAGGGGTGGCAGCATCCCAGACTCTCCTCCTGGGAGACCAGGAGCATCACACCTGGCTCACGTCCCTCATCCTGTGGCCACGAGGGACACTGGACCAGGGAACCACTGAGGTTTCCTGAGCCAGGAGGGTGGTAATAGGGAGGGAAAGAGGGGGACTCACCTCCCACTTGGTCTCCTCCATTTTGGGGCTTCCGCGTTCACCCTGGGGTTGCCGGAGCTTGGACTCCTCACACTGGCACTGCTGCAGGCTCAGCTCCTCCTGCAGCCGCTTCTTCTCCTGCTGTGCCTTGTAGAGCTGCAGCTGCAGCGCCCGCTGCCCACGCTGCGCCTGCTGCATCACCTGCTGCAGCCGGGCCATGTACATCTGCTTCAGGTCCTCCAGCTCATCCAGCCACAGCCGCTGCTTGTCCTCAAACACCTGCCAGCACAGGTGGACAGTGGTCAGAGTCCGTAGCTCCAGAGAGGGACCCCAGAAGGTCCCATGATGTTGCATCCCTTCCCCCGCTTGGGCATTCCCAGCCTAGCACCCAGTACAGCAGCTCCTTCACCCAGACATAGAGACACCACTGCCCTCCAGCCCTGCTCAGAGCACCCAGCAGTGCCCCAGCCCCACGGCTCACCTGCGTGAAGGGGTCCTCGGTTTCACTGAGGCTCCTCTTGAGCTGCCGCAGTTCCCCTCCTGTCTCCTGCAGCCGGTCCTCCAGCTGCTTCACCGCATCCTCCAGCGAATAGGAGAACTCATAGGGTGGTGGGGGCTCGCCAGGGCTCTGCAGCCGGCTCAGTGTGGCCATGCTTTTGCAGGACAGAGGTACCTTCTCAGGGGCCAGGGGGTCCCTGGGGCTCCGGGAGACCCTGTCCAAGGAGCCCCCAATGTGATTGATGTGGCCCATAGAAGCACTGAACTGGCTCTGGGCAGGCTTGAGGCGGGAGCCGTAGGATGGGAAGCTCTGGATGGAGTTGTGGCTGGAGTCAGAGGCCTCATCCAGGCTGATGGCATGGAGCAGGTGGGTGCGGAGCGGGCCATGCTGTGGGGCCGCTGTGCTGCTCTGCGACAGCAGCGTGTGCAGGCTCCCATTGCTCTTGGACAACTTCTGCCCCTTGGACGAGGACAGACCCTGCATGGAGACCAGCCCCTTCCCAGCCACCGCTTTGAAGGCCGAGGGCCTGATACGGCACTGAAAAACAAGAGCAGAGTCAGCATGAGAGCATGAGCCCAACTGCCCAGCAGCCCTTCCTCCCGGTCTCATATTCTTCAACATCCTCAAATCCCAACATCCCATCCAGGTGGGCACGGACTATTCTGCTCCAGCCCCATCCTCTCACAGATTAGGACATATTCCAGAACCCCCACATGGTGCTCACAACCTCACCTTGTCAAAGCGGCCCCGCTCCGGCAGGGAGCTCTTGGAGAAGTCAGCCCCACGGTGATGCTCCCGGGAGCAGCGCTCGGGGGATCGATTCTCACGGTCACTCTCGTAGTCCCTCTTGTAGCAGGTGCCCGACGTCTGGTGCTTCCGCTCCGACCGCATCTCCTTCTTGGCCCCATGCAGGTACCCAAAGAGCTCCCGCTGGCTCGGCCCCTTCCGCAACAAACCGTCAGGCTGCCGAAGCCCCCGTGTGCCCCCCAGTGGGGCCCGCAGCTCCAGAGGGGACAAATCCTGCTTCTCCACCAGGCTGCCCACGCTGCCCATGCTGCCAACAATGCCGATGGGCTCCGAGGAGAGGTAGGTGCCAAGGACACGAGTGTCGGGCTCACAGGTCACAGGACCCTGTGCTGCTGCCATGGAGAATTAGAGAAAAGCCCAGTACCAGCACTGCAGGGGGAGAGACGGAGTCAGTGACGTCGGGCACTGCAAAACCCATGGCACACCCCTTCCCAGACAGCCCCAAGAACCCACCTGGACTCCTGGCACTGGGACAGACCTGCCTGTGCAGCTCCCTGAAGGAACTGGGAGCTGAGCAAGGGGGTGCCAGGGCAGGGCACGCACCGGGGCAGGGGCTCCCCGCTGCTGCCCCCCCCCCATGGTGCAGCGCCTCCCTCCCACACCCAGCCCCACCTCCCGCCCGCGGCCGGGGCTGCCACCAGAACAGGCACCTGCCGCCCAGCCAGGCAGGCGAGTTCAGGAGCCGGCAGCACCTGCCTGGGCCTGGCGCCAGCCCTGGCCCAGCAGCACCCACCCGCCCTGCTGGGACCTCCGGGTCCAGACAACCTCTGGAGACCTTCCCAAAATGCCCCTGGGGATGCCCAGCAGCTTGGCCTACCCAGGGTGCTCAGGAGACGGCCGCATTTCCCACACAGTATGGGCTCCTGCACCTAGAAGAGTGAGCTCCACACGGCCCCAGTCCATTCACAGGCATTCCCACCCTAACGCCAGGCAGGGATGAGGCAGTCACAGCCCAGCTGCTGCGTGCGTGCCGGGGACCCCGTGGCCGGACATGGTGTGAGGGCAGTGGGAAGGGGCAGGATGCTGACGGGACAATGCAGCTTCCTGCGCAGGTGGCCGGGGGAGGAAGGATGAGAGGATGCCTTCGGCCTCGGCTCTGGTTTCCCAGCGCTAGGGAGGGGAAAGATGGCCTCACACCAGTGCAGGGGACACGGCAAGTGTGGCAAGGGCGAGGCAGAGCCCCCAGCACAGCTCCCAGCCTCGCCGAGGGCTCCGGGGCCGGGTTACACCCAGGAAGCTGCCCTGGTTCTCAGCACCATGCGCCGGGTAAACAAACACCCCGCTTTTAATTGCTGCCACGCACAAACCTGTCTGACAGCTCCCGGCCTGCGCTGTCACCTCCCTCTACGAGCCCAGCACCTGCTCCGGGCATCGGCACCCCACGAAAGGCGCCAGGGATGGATCCTGTGGAAGGATCTGGCATGCCAGCGGAGCCACCAGGCGTGCAGGGGGATGGGGGACATGGATGTTCCCATGGTGGTGCGGCGGGGAGTTGCTCGTCCAGCCCCCGGCATTGGGGAGCAGCTCGGCCGAGCCCCGCAGCGGCTCCTCCCGGCCGAGGAAGTAGGTCAGGTTGTGGGAGGTTTGGGAAACGCCGGGGGAGCCCGAAGGTGTCCTGCCTGAGGCAGGGAGGGGATCACCCTCCAGGCGGCAAAACACCGGTCCGGCCAGCCTGGCTCCTTCGAGATCTGCTCCCAGCCCCAGCCGTGCCCGGGCAGGATACGGCCACAAACCTTTCCCATTCCCTCCCTTTCCCATTCCAGGCGGGAGGGAACGGCGATGCTGCGCGGAGGCGCAGCGAGGGCTGCGGGGAAGCGACCGCGGGTCCCCGCGCAGCCTCCCCGGTGCCTCCCGCAGCCCCGCCGGAATTTCCGGCACGGAGCAGGCGGAGAGGGCGGTCGGTCCCCGGGGCCGAGCCCGGGACAAAGCCCCGCTCGCTGGAGACCACCGGGAAAGGGTCGTGGGGCGCACCGGGAGCCCCCGGCCCCGCACTCACCATGCCGGCGGCGCTGCGGTCCCGCACGGCTCCTCTGCGCGCTCCTTCCCTCGCCGCGTTTGAACGCGCCCCTCGGCCGCGGCCGCGCGGGGCAGCGGGCGGAGCCGGCACCGGCAAATCGCGGCGCGGGGGCGGTGGGACGGGACGGGCGGGAAGGAGGAGGAAGAGGAGGAGGAAGGAGGGGGGCGGCCCGGGCCGGCCGTGCCCACCAGCGGGGCGGGGCAGGGCGGGATGGCTGCGTGAGGCTCCGAGCGCGCCTTGCGCAAACCACCCGCCCCAAGCGCGGGGAAACCGCCGCGACCCCTCTCAGCTACAGCTCTGGGACCAGCGACGGCGCCGGTCGGCCCCCGGTATCCTTCAGCGAGGATGGTGTCCCCGGGTATCTCTCAGCTAGGGTTGAGATAAATATTTTGCTTTGTACCCGCGGAGTGGAGTCAGCGCCGTGGAACAATCCCTGCACCTTCCTCTTGCAAGACAACCCCGTGTGCCCCCTGCAGAGTACCCGCGGGCGGGCGAAAGCCCCACAAAGTCCGGGGGGACATGGTGTACCCCCACCGGCCCCAGCGTCTGGCCTGGCGCCAGCGAGACGCGACACGCTTCATGCCTCTGAATCATCATCCTGGCCCAGAGCCGGTTTTGTCACTTGCCACCCATTGCCGCGTGGCAGCCGCAGGGAGCGGGGATCCCGCCACGGGCTGGACCTGGTCACCGACGTCCCGGCCTCCTCTGGGACTAGGACACCTGTAGCAGCCCTGCTCCATAAGGAGGAGCGACGCGGTGCTCGTCTGTCCCCGGGGAGGGATCGCACCCGCACCATCCCCAGCCTGGAGGCCGCGGGTATCCGTGACGCCCGCACCCCGGGGCCCCGCTCGCTGCCAGCTTCCCCCGCCGCACACTCGAGTCCTCAAGCTGTGCTGCCAGTGCTCTCCCACACACACACACTGTCTCCGGTCCCTGCTCGCCGGGCTCACATGCTGGCACTGTCCTCGGTGCGATGCCAAGGCACGCTCCGCTCCCTCCGGCCGCCGCCTCCCCGTTCCCCTCTGCACGCCGGAGCGGCAGCACATGTGGCCTCTGAACGGGGAGCCCTTCCCAACGGTGCCATTTCCCACCCCGCTGCCACCAGCAGTGTGTCTGCGACGCCCCAGCCCTGAACAGGGCCCCACCGGCAGCCTGCGGGAACAGGCATCATCCCACGGGGCTTGGACCGGGCAGGTCCCAGTGATACCAAGCTGACTGCAAGGGGTGCTGCTCACAGCCGCACCCCTCCTTCCCGTCTACCCCGTTTCCTGCTTTGCTGTGCTCCGAGCACGTCTCTCTCTGAGACAGCAGCTCCCGCAGGGTCCCGAGGGCGTTTGCCCAGGACATTCCATGTCCCCTTCTCTGGGCAGAAACGCTCCTGCCTCCCGCCAGTTTTTCCCCAGCCCCCTTTCTCTGCTCACCTTATCCCCTAGGCGCCCTCCCCCCTTCCTCCCTTCCCCCCTCCCCAATTATACCACAGCAATTTCACGTTTCCACCAGCAAACAGCTCCAGAACCATCCGGTTTAGAACGAACAACCCACCAATAAAAGCCGCAGATTGCTGTGCCCGCAGCAGCCCCCGCACAGCCTCACTGGCAGCAATTGGGACCCCAGAAGGGGGGTCGCAGAGGGGCAGGGCTGGGACTCCAGGGGCCCTCTCTGCCCCTGAGCATTCTGGTCCTCTCCTCAGGGTTGCTGAGAGCATAAGAACACTGGGAGGCCTCCGGTTCAGCTCTGCAGGGCTCCTGGGACAGGGGGCAGAGTGTTATCCATCTGCAGGAAGGCAATGGAGAAAAAACTTCAACCCCTCCCGCTGGGCTATTGCTGATATCGAAGTGCGTGGGGGGAGCGGAGCTCAGCGACCTCCGAGTCACATTCAGGGCTATAAAAGGAAGCCAGGTCTCCAGCACAGCGCCTTTTCCACAAAAGCAACCGGAGGATGAGGGGGCTGCGAGCAGAGCTGAGAAATAGCTGCCAAGCAGCAGGAGAGGAGCCTGTAGCGCTGAGCGAAGTGCGAGGTGCACATATGCTCTGTTTCTGCACAGCTACATCTTCATGATACCTTCCCGAAATCGTGTCATCTATTTTGAACGGTGAAGAGAAATACTCTTGATCTGCCTTCATCAGCCCCGGCTGCGATTCAGGTACTGGGAAGTGGCTGGAATACAGGTGACTGATCCAAAAACTCACGCCTTGGAGAAACAGGAGTGGGGATGCTGGGGTGACATCACCCTCTGGCTGCCCGCAGCAAGAGACATGACTGGTCCTGGGAACACCTCTGGAGCCGTGCACCAGGTGTCCAAGATGACCAGCAATCTTTGTGCTACTTGGAGGCCATCGAGCCCGAGAGGCTGTTGGGAGCTCTTGGGCAGCACGTGCCCATATCATCACGATGCTGGGCCTGCCCCTTCCATGAAGCAAAGCAGCACAGCCTGATTCTCACCACCCTGCACTGCCACCTTGACCCCTGCCTCAGAGACAGCCCCATCCAAGGGCTCCAGACTCCTTTCCCAGCTCTAGAGCAGCGTGGAGAGCAGATGGCACCAGATCTCTCCTGACAGCCCATCCCACAGCCCCTACAGGGTACACGACCCCCTCACTTGGCTCTGATGCTTTTGCCACCCTCATCCCAGCCCTCCTCTCCAGAGCTGTTCATCTTCCCAGGATGGCAATAGCTTCTGTCTGGGGACAGAAAGCAACTGCTCCAGGAAGCTTCAGGCAGGGGATGAAGACAGAAGGGGCCAGGAAACGCAGAGGGCCTGGTGCCAGTGCTGGTGACAGGGCTGAACAGAGGGGTGCTGGCTGCTCAATGGGGTCTACCCAGCTTGAGGAGACAGCAGTACCCAAAACGTGTGCCAACACCCCGGAGTTATCGCAGTGCAGGCTCACACATGGCACCATCTGTGAGCCAGCCCAAGCACCCTTCGCTCTGGAGCAGCACAGCTCCATCCACCCAGCAGCCCAAGCCCACAGCCAGGCCAGGCTGGTGATGGAGGAGAGGAGCCCAGTGCTGGCAGGGCCCTTGAGGATCCTCGGGCATTTCTGCCACCCTTGGCAGATGAAGGTAGTGGCAGAGGTCACATTGCCTGTTTGGTCCCAGCATGAGCAGGCACAGACCTGGCGCTGCTCCACATCTGTCTCAACACCTGGGTTCCGAGTGCTTGCGGCCCCCTGCACCTCCTTCCCAGCTCCACACCCACTTCACAGCAGAAGCTGCTAGTGTGGCTGATTCCTACCAAACCCTAACAACTGGCAGCCCCCAGCATCCCTTCTCACCCACTGGGACCTTCCCAGCTCTCCCACCCAGGTCTTTGTCCTGCCACAACATGGGAGAAACTGGCCCAGTGGTGAGACAGGACCAGGTGGCTGGAGCAAGCAGGTGGGAGCTGCATCCTGGAACCTCCCCAGACTTGCCCCTCCATTATCAACGCAAACTCCCCTGTTTCTACCTCTGATGGGAGTGTCTTAGCCCCTCCCTTGCCCAGGGCAGCTCTTGTTATTCTCAAGTGGGTTAGGGGCAACCATCCAAACTCCCACACTTCACCCAGGCTTTCCCCCCACTTCCACCAGCACTGTGGTGACCCTGGCAGCCAGTCCTTCCCAGGACACAGAATGCAGGGCCAAAGCAAATCCCAGTTCCCTCCTGCACTTCTGGGGAGACATCGGGTTCTCCAACCTCCCCTTGTAAGGCAGCACACATGCCAAAGGGGGCTGGCAAGGAAAGGAGTAGCTCAGCCAGAACTCTCCACTCCAAAGAGAGGTCCTGACCTACAAGTGCTGACATCCAGCAGGGCTGCAGAACCTGGGGCTCAGGGCATGGCTTAACCACAACCACTTCCTGCAGTGGAGTGACCACAGCCCAGCCCTGGGGATACCTGGCAGCTGGAAAAAGCACCATCTCACTCGGTGCCCATTTCAGATTGGCTCAGCCTCTGAACCAAAGCAGCTCCCAGCTCTCCTGTCCCAGAGCACAGCCAGGGCCAAGCCAGAACATGTGTGCTGAAGCCAGGAAGGTGAAGAGAGCAGGAAAACAGAGTGGTGTACAGCACAGGGCATTCACAACTCACAACTGCCCTGATAGTTCTTTATTGTCCTCTGAGCTGGGTGGCAGCTCAGGCACACCCAGTGCAGGAATACCACCTCCTGCACCTGCCCTGGGAGGCAGCACCAGCACCCGCAGCAACATCACTGAGTCCCACTCAGCCTCTTCTCTTGGTCCCAGCATAGCCCAGTTCTTAGCCTCATTTGTTCCTCTGTGTCTCATCAGCACTGCCATGCTCATCTGCTGCCAAAATCCTGCCTGCTCCAAGCAGCTCTACGGCAGCCCCGGAGTCTTGGCACCAGCACAGCACACACAACTGGCACACGGGGACAGGCTCAGCCAAACGTGCACCAGGGCGTCTCATTTGTGTCACAGTCCAGCAAGATATTAAGGACGGTGCAAGGGGCTCCTGCCACTCTCAGATCTGTCCGTGACTCGATTCGGTACCTCACGTTGTTCAGACCTCCCTCTCGATCCACCTTAAACTGTTCCTGAGGAAGAGAAAGACTGTTCAGCCTATGCTGGAAGGAGAAAGCACCCAGTGCCTGGGGAGGACATGAACAAGGAAGGCTCAGAGCATGTGGTGATCACAACCCAAACCTCCCGTGGTTCCACTTGACCAGAGGTCTCACCTGCTTCTGCGCAGCAATGCGCTTCTGGTCTCTCTTCCTCCAGGCTGGGTCATGCAGGTGCTGAAAAGTCTCGTATCCAGTTGTGATTCCAGAAGGACGACGAACCTGAGAGAAGAGCAAACCTTCTGTAAAGCTACTGGCTAACTCCTGCACCTGCTGCTTGAGCAGGGAGTGCAGGGCTGCCTTCCCCAGGCCCCAGTCTGGGTGGCCACAGAGGGGGCCAGGTGGAGAGACAACAAAAAGGGCAATTTCAACCCAGGGGGGTATGGAGGCTCCTTACCTGGAGACCAGCTCCTTTGATACGTCGATAAAACTCATCGTCCTCCCTTCCCCAGCCCCAGAAGCGGTTGGACATGCCATTGCACTGGAACGAGAACAGGATCATACCAGCCAAGGTCTAACACAGCCCCCATGGCCTTACAGGAGCAGGCACCAGCACAGCCTCCCCTCTCCTGCCCCACACCAGCTCAGACCACAGGCTCTGTCCCCAAACCATTTTGACTCCTTTCCCCGCTTCCCAAGCATGTAGCACAAAATTGTTCGCCACGATAATCTTGTAGCCCCTGCCCCAAGGCGTGCAGGACATGTCATTCACGTGCTCACCAACTCGTAGTGCTGCTTGGTGAGCAACAGGATGCCACCCACGTAGGTCTTATAGTGGTAGAGCGGGTGCAGCTCCGGGGATGCCACGTGGAAAGGGCCTGCCTCCGGGAAGCTGTAGTCCAGGTGCTCATTGAGGGGCAGGAGATCGACGTCATGCATCGCGATGTAGTCGGTGTCATTGCCACTCTCCAAGAAGCCCACATTGATCAGGGAAGCCCTGTTAAACCTGGCACAGGCCCGGGGGCTCTAAGTGTGTGGACACAGCAGCCACTGTCCCTTCCCATCCCTCTGCCATGCTCCTCAATGCTCAACGTCCAACCAGTCCCCAAACAGGGACACGCAAACACAACGTTCCCTGTCCTGCAAATGTAACCCTGCTTCTCTATGCAGAGCAAGGGGACAAGCAACAGCATTCCCAAACATCCCATGGTGTTTCTTTGAATTTCAGAGTCCCCAAATTTTGCTGCTGCAGACCTCTGACACTGGGCAGAAAGCTGAAATACCCGGGGGTATAGGATTCCATGATTCTTGCTAAGGAAGAGGGGAAGCAAAACACCTTTGTCCTTCTCTAAGCTCTAGAATGAACAACTTCAAGGAGAGCATCACACTCTGCCTCTGATGTCCAGCTGCCCTCGTGGCTTCTCCAGGAGACCCTCCCAATGCTCACAGCAGGGACAGAGCTTCGGGAAGGGCCTCCTCGTCACTCAGCAGAGGAAGACGCTACCTGAAATGATCCACCTGGTTGAGGATGAAGATGTGGTGGCGGATCCTCTTCTTGCTGAGGAAGCGGTGCATGTAGGGCACGAAGGCCAGCAGCTCCTCGAAGCGCTCGCGGAAGGGCACCAGCAGCGCCAGCCGGTGCGGACCCCACGACGGCTCGTCCTCGGCCGGCTGGAGCGGGGCGGGGGGCGGGCAGGGCTGGCGCGGAGCCCCCCGCTCCTGCCCGCCGGGCACCGGCCCCTCGCCCGAGCAGCTGAGCTGGAGCCAGAGCAGCGAGGCGAAGCCCAGGAGCAGCGCCAGCAGGAACAGCGGGAAGGCGGAGAAACGGCCGGGGAAGAGCCGCGGGAGCGGCGGGGCCCTGGGGCACGGCGCGGGGTCAGCGGACGGCGGGACCCCCCCGGTCTCCATGCNCGCTGGCTGCGCCCGCCGCTCCCCCGGAAACACGGCCCCGCTTCCCTTCCGCCGGCGGGGCGGGACCGGGGCGGGACCGGCCGGAGAGGACATTCCCCCGCCTCCTGCACCCCAACAGCTCCGGGAGCCGCAGGGACACACTCCCTTCTATGCTGTCCTCCGGCAGGATTACGGAGAACACAGACCAGCCTGCTGCTTCCCCCCAAGTTCCTTCGGGACCTTCTTAGCCTTACCTCCCCACCAAGCTGGGACCCCTCCCGGGAAAGCCCCCCTCCCAGCTTTTTCAGCCTCCCCACCCATGAGTGCTTCCCATCCTCCCTCCCAAGAAAAGCCTCCCTTCTACCCCCTCAGAAAGAGCCAGAGCCGCAGGTGGTGTCGGTCCTTTAATGCCCCACTCACAGCCCCTCATGTTCACACCCACCCTGGGCAGCACGGCAGGTTCCAACCGGCGGGGAGAGCTCCGATAAAAACTGGGGAGCAACCTCCAGGCTCCCACCCCACAGCTCTCGAGGTCCAGAGGGCATCACTCGCCTTGGTCCAATCCACCGGAGGCCAAGGGCCAGGCAGGGGTTACAGCCAAACAGACAGGTAAGAAAATACTTCTGGTATTTCTCAGAAACAGCGCTTAGAAACCACAGTTTTTACAGCTCCCCATAGAAAAGATGGGTTTGGGCACAGGTGTTCCACTAGTAGAAACGCTTGTTCCGTTCCTGGCGTTTCTGGAAGACCACAGCTCCCACCACAGCACACACAATGATGCCCAGCAGTGCACAGAGCAGGAGCAGGAACACCTTCCAGCCAGTCAGTGGCCCACTCCGAAAATTTCCTGTCGGGTCATCCACGTTGTCTGTAAGGGCAAGAAGAGCTACAGAGACCGACCCAAGCTTGGCTCCTGTGGAGTCTCACAGGGTGCAACAGCTCCGACGCCTACCAGAGCCCAGCCCCAACATTCCAATCCCCCAAGGAAGGACTTTGAAGCCCACGGACTCACCTTTGGGAGATTTAAGAAGGCTGACCTTCGGCTCAATCTTAGTCCAGTCAACAGTCTCATCTTCTACAGGGTGCTCCACCATGAGCTGGAACAGCTTCATCGAGATAATGTCGTGATTGTCTGGGGAACAGCCATGAGCACCAAAGACTGTCAGAAGCTCCGAGAAATGTCCAGGCACTTGGAGCACCCTTCAGACTCTGCTCTGTCAGGTCCAGTCTCCCTCCCTCTCAAGCCACCCTCATCCCCAGGTACAATCCAAGATGTTCCTTGGCTCTCAGGTGCCTCCCTCCCCCAGCCACAGGTCCCTACCCAAGAAGGCTGCAAGAGCCCGGTGAACAATTCAGAGAAAAGAAGCCACGGAAGCTATCCAGTGCATCCACAGTGTTATAGTCACAGAATCTCAGAACAGTTGGGGTTGGAAGGAACCTCTGGAGATCATCTAATTCAACCTTTCCACCAAGGCAGGGTCATCTAGTCTAAGGCTCCAACCACCATGTGTTCCCTTGAGCAAAGCGCCCTCTCACCAGACAGATCTCCAGTGCCAGCAGAAGCGCCAAAGAAGTATCCAGTTGGCAGCTGCACCCCTGCAATGTCAATGCAGTTCTTCCATTCGTTCTTGTCTTCCACATCGGTCATGACCTGCAAGACCAGGGCAGGGTCACACCAGGAATGCTCACCGCTACCCTGCAGCTCTTTTGCAGCTGGAGGTGCTGGAGAGGCAGGCAGCTGAGCCCAGAAAACCACCTCCAGCTTACTTACTGTTCCAGCCATCCCCACCCCTCGGCCCTGCCCACAGGTGCCCACCAGGGCTCACCGTGAGCCGGCCCCGGGAATACCGGACCGCCAGGAAGGTGTCGTGGTTCTGGTTGCGCAGGTCGGCGGAGCAGCCGGCCAGCTCCGTCCAGCGCCCGTCCTTGCTGTGGTCGTACGTGAGGGACCCGTTGTTGACCATGGCCGAGATGTAGGGGAACACTCGCTGTGGGGACACAGACAGCACCGCTGGGGGGGCTGCACAGCCAGAGCCACCGTGCCCTCAGGGAGAGCAGGACGGGGGCACGGCACAGCCACAGAGCCACGGTCGGGTACGGAGCACCGGACCGTGGGATCAAGGCTGCTGCTCCACACAAAGCTGCTGCTGAACTGAGCTGTTCTGCCTAAAGCTTGTTCTGCCTAAAGCTGAGCCACCATTTCTGACCTTCACATCACGACCCGCCATTCCGTGATTCTGTGAATAAGCCCAGGGCAGAGCCAGCCCCAGACTTGCACAGTGGCTGGATAAAAACCACAGGATCATTTAGGTCGGAAAAGACTTCTGAGATCACCAGTCAGCATCTGGTCAACCAGACCAGAGCACTGAGTGCCATGACATTTCTCGAACACCACAAGTGTAAGAATAGAGCATAAGACCCAGAACGGGCAAAAATTCCACATAAGCAGCAAAACCACACACAGGGCTTTGTAGTCAGGAGATTTCATACACCAGGAGAGGCCAACTGGAGGCAGGAATTCACCTCCCAGGAGCATCAAGGCAACAGGGAGATGGGTCATTTCCAGGTGCTTTGTGACTGAAGCATCATGGGTTTTGGTGATACAGAACTCAAAGCACAGTTTTCTGACTATGGCATCCTGAAATCCACAAACACAGAGCAGGACAGAAGAAAAGAACTCCCAGCCCCCAGGGGACTCATCTGTACTGTGACCACAGGGAATTCTGGAGTTTCAGGCCGGGAGTTTCTTTCAGAGACACTTAGGTTGCAAAGAGAGAAAATAAGACCAGAAACATCATGGAATGAGCAACCAAAGCACAGAGCTCGGGAAATGACACCAGAATGAATATGAACAGGTGGTGCTTGGTTTACACCAGCCCTGTGCCTGCTGTCCTGGGTGGGAAGCTCCTGGAGCAGGAAGGAAAGAGCCTCCTGGGCACTGTCCAGGCTCCCTGGACCACTCACCTCTGTCGCTTCATCATTGGGATATGTATCAAGGAAAATAGCCAGTCCATGAAACTTGTCCTTGCTGCCAAAGACAGGACCTGAACAGGGCAGAACATTGGAGACAGAAGGCTCAGAAGAGTCAGAATTTACGGTCAGATACTTCTGAGCTGTACGAACTGTTCACTGCCAGGCAGGTGGCTGAGAGCACCTGCTCCCCGGGCAGAACACACAGCACACATCAGCCCAGCCTAATGAAACCAGACAGAGGAAGCTCAGAGGCCCTTCCCGGCCAGGTGCCGTCCGGGGCAGGGCCCTGTGGTGCTGCCGGCTCCCGGCACTGACCTGGCACCAGGCGATCCTGCGTGTACCACAGCGCCAGCCCGTCCCCGTGCAGGTTCTTCTTGCCAGCTCCGTGGATCTTGAAGTGGACGTGGAGCTCCCAGTCCTTGAGGAAGCAGGGCTGTGGAGAGACTCCAGCGGCGTCAGGGCAAAGGCCGGGCGAGGCGGCGGGGCCGCCCCGGGCCCCCGCCCGTCTCCCCCCGGGCTCTCACCACGCGGTTCCAGATGGAGCCCTCCCGACTGCGCTCGTCGGGCGTCAGGCGGACGTACTGGCTGGTGACCATGGTGCTGCCCTGGAAGTCCCACAGCGGCATCGCGGCGGAGCCCGCGCCTGCAAAGGGGCAAACGGACCGCAGATCAGCCCGGGCCGCTCGGGGGGCGCCCGGCACGTCCGCCCGGCCCCGCGCTCACCCTGGTACGGCTTCATCAGCGAGTGCTCCCGCTTCAGGTGCTCGTTGTTGCCGTCCGTGAGCTCGGCGGGCGCCGGGAGCGGCCCGACCAGCGCCAAGAGCAGCGCGGCCGCCACCACCATCCCGCCCGCACCCGCCGCCATGCTCCGCTTCCGCCTTCCGGCGCCCCGCCCTCGCCCCGCCTCGCAACCGCAGCGACCAATCAGAAACCCCTAAATCACCGTGATCCCGCCTCTGCAGGTGAGTGGCAGCGCAGACAGCCTATGGTAGAGGCGAAGGGCGGGGCCAGGGAGGAGGGTGGCTCCCGCTGCTCTTCGGGAGGGCCCCGAGGGGGCCCCGGGGGCTGCCGGGAGATGTAGTGCTTTCCCCGCGGGGCTGGTCACGTGCGCTGCTCCTGCCGCCCGCGGGACACGTGACCCTCCCCGGCCGGTCCCGAGAACGGCGCCGGGAGTAGGGATGTCCCCGGGAATAGGGATGTCCCCAGGGATAGGGATGTCCTCGGGGATAGGGATGTCCCCGGGAATAGGGATGTCCTCGGGGATAGGGATGTCCCCGGGAATAGGGATGTCCCCAGGGATAGGGATGTCCCCAGGGATAGGGATGTCCCCGGGAATAGGGATGTCCTCGGGGATAGGGATGTCCCCGGGAATACAGACGGCCCCGGCGATAGGGACGGTCCCAAAAATAGGGATGGCCCCGGGAGTAGGGATGGCCCCGGGAATGGTCCCGGCCCCGAGAATCTTCCCGGGAACGGCTACGACAGTGGGAACGGCCTCTGGAAAACCCTGCGGGTCCCGATGGGCAGCGGGGCAGCGCTGTCCCCGGGCCACGGGAAGGACTGGTCGAGGCAGCGTGGAGGTCACAGCAGCTTTATTAGGAGCCGCAGGGCCGCCCCTACCCCGCTGCGGCGGGTGCCACCCGTCCCATGGCGGCCGGGGTGGCCAGGGAGCCGAATCTCCCCGCCCTCCGGATGGGCATCTTCAGCGAGGCGGCAGCAGCCCTGGTCTGGATGCGTTTGGGACAGCACACATCCCAGGGGCTCCGGCAGAGCAGCCCCTCGGCGGCATACACGGCGTGGCTGCAGCCAGAGCTGGCACCGGGCAAGGAGACTCCTCCTCTGGTGACTGCCCAGCTACGTTTTCTCTGTCTTCATTCTTGCCCAAGGTCCTGTGCGCACGTGGGAACTCCTCTGGCCAGCGAGAGATACTGAACAGAGACTTTCTCGAGCTGCTGCCACAGGTGGGGCAGCACCGGTGCCAACCTGCAGGAGCACAGGGGGATGGATACACACCCTTCGGCTGGCTGGCGGACTAGCCAGCGCTGTGGTGGGTGCCTGGCGTGCTCTGGGCAGTGTGTGGGTCACACCAGCCCCTGCGGGGTGTGCCAGCAGCAGCGTGGAGGGACAATTCCTGGCCAGGTTCTCGTGCTGGAGCTGTGCAAGCCCTTGATACGGTGGGACATGTGCTTCTCTCCAACAGCACGGGGGCTGCAGGAAGGTCAGGGGGTATGGTGGAGCCTGTGGAAGCCCAGGAAGCAGGGAAAGGGGAAGCCAAGAGGTTAGTGGAAGCGTGGGTGGGAAAATCATCTCAACATGGCAGTCTGAGACTCAGGGCCCAGCAGAGCCTTGGAGGGAGCTGAGGGACCAGGGGGAGTTGGCCATGGCAACCACCTGCAGCTCAGTCCCGTCTGGCACTTCACAATTCTCACTTCTTCCTGTTCATGATCTGGCTGGAAATCCAGTTCATTCCATCCTGGAGGGAAGAGAGATTGTGAGCACAGCCCCAAGAGCATGGCAGGCCCTTGGGTCCTCTGCAAATCCTGCAGGCCCCCATCTCTACCTGCACTCCTTCCCCAGACAGGGCTGAGCAGGCTTGGATCTGCCACTCCCGGTCCCGGTAGGTGTGGAGGTTGAGCCCTTCTGCAATTTCATCTGCGGGAGCTGCAGTCACCAAGTCCTGCTTGTTGGCAAACACCAGCAGCGGGACCCCCGTGAGGGACTCCTCCTCCGTGAGCTCTGCCAGCTCCTGCCAAGAGAGAACCTTCTCCCAGGGCTGCTGCCCTTGCTGGAGCTGCCCAGGGTAGGTTACACACCTAAACCCCCCCAAATGCCTCATCCTCCCTCTCTTATGGCAGATAAAGAAGGTGTGAGGTCCTGACATTCTGAGGGAGACATGTGCCCACCTGGAGCTCCATAGACCCAGGGCTACCTGAAGGTTGAAGTATTCCCAGCACTAAGAGCCTGGGCAAAGGGCAGCTGCAGGAGGCTGCTGCCAGCCCTGTGCTGTCTGGCACGCCCACAATGCCGTCTGGTGCTGGAACAGCCAAGGCTGGCACTCGGAGTCTCACCTTCCTCTCTCAGAGCTTCATCCCCAGGGTTTGTAACTGATTTTGCTACACATAAGCCTTTGTTTGGCTGTATCACTAAACTGGTGCTGGAAAGGTGAGGTGAGGGCTGACAACTGAGGGGTTACTCTCACCTGGGGCAGTCACCTCTGTGCCACGTACCCCTGGAGCAGCACACCAGGCTCAGGAGGAGCTGGTGGGCACGGGTCTGCCATAGAGGGGGAAGTGTCTGCATGCTGAGCCCCTCCCACAGAGCCCTGACCCTGCACTGCATGAGCCCCTACAGCACTGCCCCACAAGTGAAAGCAGCCTCAATCCCTGCTCCATTCCTCAAAGAGCTGGTGCCGGACAGATCCGAGCCCCAGAATCCCACAGCCACCCGCCACTGGCCCCCTCATACCTGCCCCGTCTCCTCAAAACGCTTCTGGTCGGCACTGTCAATGACATAAATCTGCCGTGGGGACAAAAGGGATGATCAGGGGCCCCTTCTTGCCTGACTGCACAGCCCATGTGTGAGGCCCACACACCACTGGGGGCCACATGCAGAGGGCACAGCTCTTGATGCACAGGGTTGTGAGGGGCTGCCTCACTCACCAGCAGGTCTGTGCTGCCCAGATACTTCTTCCAGTATGGGCGGATAGAGCGCTGCCCCCCAATATCCCAGACATTCAGCTTCAAACCGTGGGAGTGGACGCTCTTTATGTTGAAACCCTGAGCAAGGACACAAACCCTGGCATTACCCGAGAGATGAGTGGGACCTGCCTCCCCACGCCCTGCTGCCCATGGCACCCAGCAGCACCTACCTGAGTGGGGGTGATGGTGCTGACCTCCTCGGATGCCAGGCGCTTCAGCAGCGTCGTCTTCCCTGCATTGTCCAGCCCCAGCAGGACAATACGGAGCTCCTGCTCTGGTGAACCCTTCAGCCTCTGGATGACGGAGAGCAGCCCCTGGGGAAGCAGGGTGCTGGGGGAGCCCTGTGGGGTGCTGGGTCACTGGAGAGTGCCCTCGTTCTGGATGGGGAAACTGGGCGCTCTGTGGTCCCTGTGCAACCACCACGGATCTGCTCCCAAGGTATGCACGCTTGGGGTGGCCCCACGGCAGATCCGCAGAGCCTCAATTCCTCCCCTTCCAGGTGTGCTGTCCCTGCTCCAGTGCCTCTGCCAGCTCCCGAGTGTGCTGGGGGGATGTATCCAGGGAAGAGCCCTGCTCTGCCAGCCCACCCAGCACCGCAACTGGGAGCTGGTGCTGCACACCCACCCTGGAGTAGGTGGGATGTCACCGGACCCCACTTACCTTCTGCACATCACCCATGGTCTGGGAGTCGCTCTGGCCCACAGCACGCCTGGGGAGCTGCCGGGGGCTCGTCCCCGGGGCCCGCCGGCGGCTGCGTGACTGGCACACTCCCCATCCCCGGGGGAGGAAGAGGATTACAGGCTCCAGAATTAGCTGCTGTTCCTCCATTTACCTACAGCATTAAATAATGACCTCGGCAAATCCCCCAGCCAGCTGTCGCCCCGCCGTCGCCTACTCCCGTGATAAACTGGGTCCCCCTGTGCTGGGGCACTGGGGCACAGGGTGTCCCTCTCCCTACAGGGCCAGGCTCCTACCCTGGGAAGATGCTGTGCCCTGGCACCACGGGTACGGCCATGTCCTGGAGCACAGGGCTGACACAGCCTCCCACCAGCACCCACGAGCTGCCCCCTTGAAGGGCAGCAGGTGGAAATGCTGAGGTTGGAACTGCCTGAGGCCACGTCACCCACTGCCACCCCGGGAAACCACCAGGCCCTGGAGCAGGTCAAGGGCTGGGCTACTGGTAGCCAAAGATCAGGGATGATGCAGGACAGAGATCCAGAGGGACCTTCCCCAGCAGCCCTCCCCAGCCCAGGTGGAGTGAGGGGCTTGTTGATTCTCAGTTTAGACATTAATTAAGCAGTGTCTTTGATTTCTGCACGCTGCATTTCGGTCCTCAGATCGGATTTCCTAGCAGAGAGGTTATCCTTGCGGTGAGGACCGTGAGTCACGCACTCTTGGAGAGACATTTTTATTTATAACTCCTGTTCCAAAGCCAAGCCAAACAACATAGCCACACTCCCACAATGGGAAGGGGAGCAGCACAATCATCCCCCATCCACCGCTGCTCCATGCAGCAGTGGGAGACAAAGGAGGAGCTGTAGGGGCTACTCTCCACTCCCCCCTACCGAGAGACCCTGCCAGGGCTGTGGCTGACCTTGCTGTTCTGCTTTTGTGCCTGTTCACAGTGGGAATGCTTCATTTTTCTCTGCATAGATCTGCACCCAATTTAATGTTAGGGTTCTGCTTTTGATAGGTTAGTCACCCACCTTATGTCCCCATTATTAGCATTTCCCTGAGCGGGTTGCCATGGTGCTTTGTGGTTTATCCTGTACCGTTAGTTACTGAGATTTCCTAACAAATATCCTAAAATATCATCCACTGGTTTGTGGTTGCTGATCAACATGGAACCTCGACCTTAGGAGATGGGCAAAACTGCTTAGGCATCACTTTGGGGACTCAAGCTGCACGTCCACCGCTCCTCTCTGCCAGGTTCTGCTGGCACAGGCAGCTCTCTCCAAACACCAGCCCTGGGGCCACCCCCAGACCCCGTGTGTCCAGGGCAAGCAGCACCAAGCTGGTAGCAGGGTATACTGGAAGTGTTGATGCCACCCTATCCCTGATCCCCATCTCTTTGGGGTGATATGATGACCAGGAGGAGCTTCCTCAGGCTGCCCGGGCTGCGGGAAGGGATGGTGATGGAGTGATGACCCAAAGCAGCACAGAGCGTGCTGGGAATGGGGACTGGGATGGGGAAAGAAACAGGATGCAGATGGAGATGGGGACTGGAACAGGGATGTAGATGGGGATGGAGTCGCGGATGTGGATGCAGATGGAGGCAGGGACACGGATGGGGATGGGGATTGAGTGGGATGAGGATGAGGATGGGAACAGGGATGCAGATGGTGATGGAGTAACGGATGAGGACGCAGATGGAGACAGGGACGGGGACGCGGCGGCGCCGCGGAGGCTCTTGGCCCGGAGTCGGTGCCCACCGAGGCGGTGCCGCCGCACGGGGCGGGAGGGCGGCCCCGCTCCCCCCGCTGCGGTCTCGGTTCCCATGGCGACACTTCCTGTGGCAGCCGAAAGCGGTAGTGCCGGGAGCGCCGGGCCCGGCCGGGAGAGCAGCGAGAGCGGCGCCGCCGGCCGGGGATGCTGCGGGGCCCGGGGCCGCGGCGGTAGCGCGCCGGGCCGGGCGGAGCCAGGGATGCAGGGCAAGGGCAAACTGCTGGTGGTCCACAACGGGCGCATGGTGAGTGCCCGGGGCGCCGGTCTCCATCCCCCGGGGCTGCCCCGCCCGGCGGCGCGGTGCGGGGTTGGGTACCGGGTAGGAGGGGATATGGAGTGGATGATGTGCAGGCAGAGGGATGTATGGGGCCGGGAAACGGGCAGGCAAGAGAGTGTGGGACTGGGTGGCAGGCAGGGCAGGATGGGGCTTGGGTATCAAAAGCAGGCAGAGATGTAGAAAGGTTTTAGGGCAGGCAGCAGGATGCGGGGCTGGGGAGCACGCAGGGACATATGGGGCTGCGGTAAGGAGCAGCGGGGGTTTATGAGGCTGAGACAGAGCTGTGGGTGAGGTGCGGCACTGGGGTAATGGACAAGCAGTGATAGATGGGGATGGGGGACACAGGAGTCGGCAGTGCTGGGATATGTGGGGCTGGGTGGCACAGGCAGGGCAGAACTATGTGGCTGCGGGTGGAGGAGAAGAGCAAGGAGCTGGCAAGGTAGGGGTGCGTGGGGCTGCAGTAAGGGACATGGCAGCAACATGTGGGGTGGAGTAGCAGGGAAAGACGGGTGGGATAGTGGGGCTGGGGTGTGTGGGGCTGGCAGGGTGGGGGGCACTGGCCAGCTGGGTCAAAGGCACCCATTTCAGCAACAGCACCACTTCAGTGTGGCCCCGGGCAGGCAATGAGAGGCAGCGCCAAGCGAGTGCTTGGCTGGGCTTTGGCTGCGGAGAATCTGTCCATCTTCCTGCTTGCTGTGGGTCCTGGAGTATTCCATCCCTTGGGCACTCCATCCCTGGGGCTGGTATCTAGGGTGGCCCAGCAGGTGCTGCAGGGCACCTTGTCCTGCTGTGCCCTGGGCTGGCAGCATCCAGACCGTGTTTTTGGGCATCTGCCCACCAGTAGCTACACGTTCCAAGGAAGGAGGGAGCAGGCAGTTTGCCTGCCTAGGGCTGTGGTTGTCTTTCCTTCCCTCCCCTCCTCCCCTCCTCTTCCTGTGCTGAGGAGGCTGCTTCTCTTCTCCCTGGTTGGTCGGGGTGGCAGGGTTACATCTGATAACATCTGCCCTTCCCCAATTGCTGACCTGGCTACAGGGCATGGGGAGGTGGGAGAAAAGCTGCACACCACTTGTAACTTCTTATCTCTACTCAATGCCCGTGATTTGGGAGCCTTGTGTCCTGCCTGTGCCATGGGACAGGTAACACCAGAGCAGTGTTTGCCAGCATCCCGTGTCCCTTGCTCCTGGTTTGGTCTGGGCTTGCCCTGATGCTGCTGCCTGCCTGGGTACTGCTCCACCAGGCTGGCAGATCCTCTCAGCTCTCTTCTTTCCACCCCTACAGGGCCCAGCTGTGTCGGATGGAGGTAAGGTTGCTCTTTGCCCTGGAATGGGAGGTCAGCATCATCTCCAGGGGAGGGGGAAACCCGCAGCCAGCCTAGTGCCTCGTCCTGTGTCAGCACAGGCTGTGCCAGGGGCGAGTACTTGGCCAGGCCTCTGCAACTCCAGTACTGCCCATACCCTCCCATCCATCCCTCATGGCCCTGTTGTGTCTGTCCCTCCCCCTCAGCTGGCACCTTTGAGCACTGGGGGCTGAGGGGCTTCCAAGGGCAAGCAGAACTGAGTGCCAGCCATCTCCATGTTCCATGAGGATGTCTGTCTGTCTGTCTATCTGTTTCACTGTGAACTGTGTATCTCACATGGTCCATTCAACTGTCTTGGCCCCAGTTACACGTGGTTTAAACAGGAGAAGGGTGAGGAGCTTGGCAAAGCAGCAGCCTGACACACCTCTCCTTTGCCAGGAGAGCACTGCTTCCATATGCTTACCTTCTCTTGCAAATGACCCTCTGCTTCCAGTTGCTCACCAGTCAAACCAGTTCAAAAGCTGGGGATGCCCTTGGGAATTTCCGTCCTTTTGAATACATGGTCACAGGGTTTCCCCATCGGGGGGTTTCCTCAGGGTTAGGAGCTGGGGATAAAACTTTCTGTGCTCTCTGCTTGTTGGGTTTATCTCTTGTCATGGTCAGAAGAATGCAGATGGTGAGTTCAGGCACCTCTGCCCATCTTCCAAGCTTCACTCTGCACCGTGTGCCCCTTGTGTCCCCTTACACCCCACTTCCCCTCCTGGCTGAGTGCCTTCCCCAAGGCTCTCTTCCTCTAGGAGATGAGTCACAGGTGGAGTCATGGTGACACCCGGGGAGGGAGGATTGCCAATGCTAGTAGGGAGAGCTGTCATGCCAGGAAGTGCCCACTGTGGCATCATGGTGCTCAATCCTCCAAGGATGCTACTGTGATGCTCCTTGTGTTCCCTACCTGAGGGCTCACCAGCTCCAATTGGGATGGGGCAGATGAACTCGCTGCAGACACATACAGAAGGCTGCTGATGCTAGGGAGTGACACTGAGAGACAGCCAGAACTGACCCTTTTTTCTCTCTCAGAGTTAAATGCCTCCAGAGCCCGTGGCAGCAACCACAGTGTGAACAGCCTGCCAGCACCAGCCACCTGTGGTTCCACACAGGGGTCTGTGGTCAGCTGGGCCGAATCCTTCGAGACGCTGCTGCAGGATCGTGTGGCCATCACCTACTTCACTGTGAGTGCCACAGCCCAAAGCTTGGTCCCTTCTCCCGTCTTACATTGGCCACCAACTGTCCCACAGCCACAGTGCCACCAGGCCATCAGTTCTCTCTGCCCCGCAGGAGTTCCTCAAGAAGGAGTTCAGTGCTGAAAATGTCTACTTCTGGCAGGCATGTGAGCGCTTCCAGCAGATCCCAGCCAGTGACACGCAGCAGGTACTGGGAGGGACATGGGCAGAGCTGTCCAGCCTGTTTTGGGGGCTAAGCAGGCTGGGAGCTATCACAGAAGGAATAAGGAAATGGATGTGATGTGCATCTGAAAAGCTGTAGGTGGGGCTACCTGCTCCAGGGTGGCCAGAGAGTGGACAGTGCTGCTAGAGGGACAAAAGAGACCAAGAGCAGAGATGGATTGGGGATCATGGGGACAGAGCCAGACAGGTGTGGGTAATGGTTCCTTTCTCATTGTACAATGGTTGTACCTCTGTGGAGGGATGGGCATGTTATGCCTAGAGCTTGATCCTGAAGTCCAGGTACCAAGCTGGTCCCAGGGAGAGGCAGATTCCTCAGGGCTCAGGTGGCTCCATGGGGTAAGCAGAGAGTGGCAGCAAGGAGGGGATTCCTGGTCTCAGCCTGACCTCCTTGTTCCCCAAGCTGGCCCAGGAGGCTCGGCGGATCTACGATGAGTTCCTGTCCAGCCACTCTGTCAGTCCTGTGAACATTGACAAGCAGGCCTGGATTGGGGAGGACATGCTGGCCACCCCCTCCCCAGACATGTTTCGCATCCAGCAGCTCCAGGTATGGGCAGCACCTGTGGACCACCTGCAGGATGGGGAGGGGCTGGGGGACCACCCTACATGTCACCCAGTGTCACTGCTATCACTGTGGGGCTGTGCCGCAGGGCAGTGGCCAGAGCAAGCTGTAGGTCTTAAGCTCATACACCTTCCCTTTCCAGATCTTTAACCTAATGAAGTTTGACAGCTACACGCGCTTTGTGAAATCCCCACTCTACCAGGCCTGCCTGCGGGCAGAGAGCCAGGGACATCCCCTGCCTGACCTGCGGCCCCACTCCCGCAGCAGCAGCCCCCCTCCTGACCTCAGCAAGGTGAGTAAGGGGGAAGGGGGAAATGGGGACATGTCTCTTCAGTGCTGGGTCTCTTCTCTGCTGTTTGGAGCAAACCCAATCTCAGTCTGAGGACAGACCAGTAGTCAGAGGTTCATGGAAAGGGAAACCTTGGTTATCCCCATGCTGAGATGCTGCTCAACTCACTCCAGAAGTCGAAGCTGAAGATGGGCAAGTCCCTGCCACTGGGTGTGGAGACAGCGGGCAATGGTGCCAACCACAGCCCCCGCAGGTCCTTCAGGAAGGGAGAGCGGCGGGAGCCCTCCTGGGCAGGTAGGTGCTGTGCTGAGCAGGACAGAGGGACTACACTACTCCTGAAGTGTGTTCATGTCCCCACCACTGTCCCTCTATTTGTCCTAGAGGGGGGAGAAGGTGGCAGGAGCGCCATGCTGTGGCGGGAATCTCAGGGCTCACTCAACTCATCGGCCAGCCTGGACCTGGGCTTCCTCTCCTCGGCCAGCACAGCCACCAGCCCCTGGACGGAGGTGAGTTGTCACCACACCAGCCCCACAGCATCACCCTGCCACTGGTGGGGCTCATCCCACCACATCCCTCCCTCAGGGCCAACGGAAGAGCCTGGGGGGCAGCGAGGCAGAGCTGCCAGCCAAGCCCATGAAGTACTGCTGTGTGTACCTGCCCGATGGCACTGCCTCGCTGGCCTCTGTCCGGCCTGGCCACTCCATCCGTGAAATGCTGGCAGGGATATGTGAGAAGCGTGGCTTCAGCCTCCCCGACATCAAGGTCTACTTGGTGGGGAATGAGCAGGTAGGGCAGGCAGTGGGGACTAGGACCCCTAGCAGGCAGACTATCCCTGTGCTGGGACCACATGCCACGCTGTTGGCTCTCTCCTGACGGTTTGACTCTTGCAGAAAGCATTGGTGCTGGACCAGGAGTGCTCTGTGTTGGCAGACCAGGAGGTGAAGCTGGAGAACAGGATAAGTTTTGAGTGAGTGGAACCTTCAGGGCTGATGCCGTTGCCCACATGGGTCCAGTCCACATCACATGTGGGCACCCACAGTGCCCCACATCCAGCCCCGCAGGCAGTCCCGAATGCCCTGGCTCTGCCCCTGCTCATCCGTGTTTGCCTGTGACAGCCTTCTCTTCCCCTTCTGCAGCCTGGAAATCTCCTCCCTCAACAAGACCATCCGCATCACGGCGAAGTCAACCAAGCGCATCCGGGAAGCGCTGCAGCCCGTGCTGGGGAAGTACGGTGTGAGCATGGAGCAGGCACTGCTGCGGAGGGTGAGGCTCATGCCTCGGGGGGCACAGCCCCAGCCCCTGTCATTGGGGGGAGCCACGGGTCTGGGGCTTGGGACAGGGCCTGCTACCTGTGACTAGGTGATGGAGAGCAGTGGTGAGTGATGGAGGCAGCCTGTGGCTCATAAAATCATCATTTTTGGGATGGGCTGTGGCACCCCACCGTGGGCTGGGAGGGAGCAGTGGTGTGGTGCACTGTGCAGCCCATGAGCCAGCAGGGTCTGGGTGGGGAGCTCAGAGGTCCTCAGCCTGGCTGCCTTTGCTGTGCCACAGTTGAGTGGGTGAGTGGGTGGGTGAGTGAGTGGGTGAGTGGGTGGGTGAGTGAGTGAGTGAGTGAGTGAGTGAGTGAGTGAGTGAGTGAGTGAGACACCACCTGGTTGTTCCTGTTGCAGCAAGGCGAGCTGGCTGTCCTGGACCTGGAGAAGCTGGTCACTACAGTGTCTGCTCAGAAACTTGTCCTGGAAACACCAGCAGGTAAAGTCTCTTCCCTCACAAACCATGTCCCCTCAAGCCATGCCACTCTGCAGAGTGCTCACAGGGCCAGGCTGCTTTCTGGTGGCCATGGCTCCAGCTCCCTGGGATGGGCTCCATCCTGTCACTGAACAGGTCAGGACCAGGATGCTGAGCATCACTTCCCTTGCAGATGTGCGAGTGATGGAGAGCACAGAGGCTGCAGCTGCCCCCTCCCCGCTCCGGAGTGAGGTGAGCTTAAGATCCCACCAGTGCTGGTCAGAGATGGCCACACAGCTGCTGCTGTGATCTGTGGGGAAGGTGGGTCCTGCTGTGGCCCCAGCACATGCTGCAGGGCTGGGCAGCGGATGCCAAGCTGGGAGCTGTGCTGTGGGAAGGCAGTGGGGATGCGGGCTGGGGGAAGAGCCATTTCCTCACCCCTTGGCTGACACCTGGGCTGCTCATGGCAGGAGGGAAGCCCCACAGAAACAGAATCTGACATGCGGTGGGAGATGCCCTCCTCCTTCTCCCGGCCACGGTCTTCGGCCGCCATGAACCTCAACCGCCGTACATATGACCTGGAAGGTGAGTCCTGGTGTGTCTGAAACCTGAGAGGCTGGGGCAAAACACAGGGTGAGGGATGCAGGACTCATGGCCTGCTGGGGTCGGGTACATGGTTCCATGAGCCTGGCCATGGGGATATGGTGGACTTGGGGTTCCCCAGCATGCTGGGCCTGGGTGCAGGGTCCCCTGGGTGCTGGCGTGGAGCAGGGAGAAGGTGCAGATGCTATGCCTGCGACATGATCAGGGTCATGTCAGGTGGAGAGGGCAGCCGAGGTGTTAGGACAGAGCCCCATTGCTGGGCTCAGGTGCATGACCTGCATTTCCCCAGGGCTGGTGGAGCTACTGAACCGTGCCCAGAGCTGCCGGGCCAACGACCAGCGTGGGCTGCTCTCCAAGGAGGACCTGGTCCTGCCTGACTTCCTCCAGCTGCCTGTGCAGGATGACAGTGCCTGTGAACGGTCTGATCAGCCCTGTATCCCACACCCAGGCTCTGAGGGAAGCAGCCATCCCAAGCCTGCAGAGCCTGCGCTGGCTCAGCCTTCGTTCGACCACAAGCTCTGATGGGTCCTGCTGCACATCCACACCCAGCATGTGGTACCCCCGGGCCATGCCAGGGTTCAACACGGGGTCTGGCCAGCCCTGCCCTGCACTGCCGACACTGTCTGGACCACAGATTCATCCACGTCCTGTCCCAAACTCTTGTGTCGTGTCACTGTGAGCGGCTGAGCAGCTGCCATGCCCCTCGGTGGGGTCACATCCCGCTGCACATCAAGGGAGTCCTGTACATAGTTTGAACCCCCATTGCAAAGCACTTTGCAACATCCTGTGCAACTATCCTGCCCAGTGCCTCTGCCTGCAGCAGCACATCCTGCCCGTGCCAGGTTGGCACAGCCCCACTCATCATTTGGGTGGGGAAAGCACCCTTCCAGCTGAAGGGCAGGGGGGATAGAGAGGGTGAACGGAGTGACAAGGCAAGCTCCAGCCTTGAACTCCAGTTTAGAGACAGACAGGGTCAGGAGAACGTGTGCCCAGAGCTGAGAGCCAGATCCAGTCCCTGGCTCCATAGGAATTGGCTGCCCCATTGTTGATGTGCAGGTCCACCCTTCCTGAGGAAGGTGAACATGGCCCTGCCAGACTGTGCCCTGGGCAGGCTTGTACTGTCTGCACTGCATGATCCTGCCACAGTAGCTCTGCTATGAACCAGGGCTCATTGTTCCTGCCCTGGGCAGAGGCAGAGCCATGTCGTGCCAAAAAAGCCTTGCTCCTGCCTACCAGAGACCCTACATGGGCAGCTGCTGAAGAGACCTACAGGTGCAAATCCCCATAGTCGCCCCACCCCATCCTGGCTGGGGCTGAGGGTGCTTAGCCCTCAGGGACAGGTCTGCCTGGTGCCAGAGAAATGCAGCACCCCTGGGTGCTGAGCACCTCAGCCTGGTGTGCAGATGCCCAGTGTGTGCCCAGCTTGTCATTAACTGTGTTGGGCTGTAGCCTTCAGCTCAGTTCTGCCAGTCCTGGCTGTGCCCTGTGGGTCCCCATGCCCAGCAATGCAGTGTCCCCAGTGATCCAAGACACAGTCTGCAATAGAGACAGCCCCCCAACAACAGCCAGAAGATCCCTTCACTATCCATATGTGCCAGGGCCATTCCTGGCTGTGTCTTGGGTAACCACTCTGTCACCACTCGCCGGCCAGAGGCAGAGGGGTGTCCCAGAGCCCCCAGGCTTGCCCAGGGATGGGGGCAAGGCCGCCCAGCCCCATGATGCCACAGCCAATGGCAGCCCCACGGCTGCCCCCTGTCTCCATGGTGCTGCTCAGTCCTGTCTGTGGTGTGAAATCAGGGGAAAATAAAGAGCATTGCCTGAATGTGCATCTTTCCTTTCTCTGTTGCCAAGGCTGGATGGTGCTTTTCTCAACAGCAATGTCCTCCTAATACCCCTGTACCCCACAGAACTCTCCTGGGGCAAGGGCTGAACTTGGGTCAGCCTTCAGCTTCATTGCCACCCTGACCAGCAACAAGGGGCAGTGCCAGGAGCTTGTTTTCCCGGCACTGCTGACGGAATAAGGGAAGCTGTAGAGCCGGCACAGCCAAGGACTTCAGCCCCAGCCCTGTCAATAAGTGACAGCCAAAGCTGCCAGGGCCTCACCAGGTTAATGATTGTGGGGGCAGCTGGCCAAGAGCCCCCGGGCATGGGGCAAGTGCGGACACCAGCCTACTGCCCACTGGCTGCACCCCCTGAGCTGAAGAGTCCCCAGGCCCTGCAGAGGCAGGACATGTCTCCTGCTGTGGCATCTCCTGGGCATTCAGCTCCTCAGTGGGGGAGGCTCAGTGATGCTCCAGCTATGGCAGAAATGTCCCCAGGCTGTCCCTGAGTTCCCTGGAGTACCCAAGGGATCTTCCCTTTCTCCCTCCATACAATTGCACCTGGCTCATCCATGGTGATGAGTCCTGGGAGTGCCTGATCCTGGGGAAATGGGGATGTGGCAGCCATGCAGCCTCTCTGTGCCTACTCCCACAGGCACTGGGACTGGAGGGGCCTTTGGCCTCTGTCTCTCCCACAAACAGACATGGACATGAGCCAGTTAGATCTCCTGTGGGTGGATGGAAATTTGGCTGGAGGTGTATAAGCAGCAGGTAATGATAAACAGTGTTGAGGAGGTGGTGACGGCAGCGCTGGTGTCGCTCCGCTCCTGCCCACCCCAGCATCAGACATGCCGGGAAGATGCTCTGCCCCACGCAGCCCTCACAGCACTGCCAGGCTGAGACAGGCTCCCTGCCACCATCACACCTGACAGGACACGGGCATCGAACTAGTATTGAAGTCACCCACCACAGTGCCCTGGGGGTGAGGACATTATGCCCTGGGCAGAGCTGGGTTGCTTCGGCTGATGCTCCAATAGCTCTGAGGATGGTGGGGGGGTGTGTGGGATCTACTCTGGTTTGGGACGCTCTGGTAACACCAGCACCAAGCCCTTTGCCTCCTCCTTCTCCTTCTCTCATGCAGTGAATGAAGTACCTGGCACCAAAAGATGGAGAGCTGAGGGTGCTCTGCCATCACCCCTCAGGCACTGGGCTCCAGCACTGCCCCGGTTTTGATCCTCACTTCAGCAGCTCCCACTTGCCTGGGATTTGTGCAGGAAAGGCAGGGAGTGCCAGGTACCCCAGGGGCGTGTGCCCCATCCTGCCCCCGAGGCTGCAGGGATGTGGAGGGGTTACCCATTAACTGCAGGAATTTCTGGAGAGGAGGTGAGCAGTGAGTGGAGGTGAGGGGCAACACGGGGCTCCTTAGACTTTGCTCTTGACGTGTGTATAAAGGGCCGTGGTGCCCCCACGGGCCACTTCACTGAAGGGACGCGTGGATGTGGCATGTGGACATGGTGCTGCCCTGAGTGCCTGGCCAGCCCCAGGTGAGCCAGGTCCCGGGCAGGAGGAGTCCGAATCCCATGTCCCCTGGGAGCTTCCTGGGGTGGCACAGCAGTGCCTGATAGCCCAGGGAACCTTTGAGTGATGGGATGGTGCTTCTCAGTGGTGCTAGCGCCACGGGGATTCAGGGGTATGTGGGGGGCAGTGCAGCACAGCTGTGGTGACATACGGCAACCTCTGTTCAGCCTTAGCAGGAGCAATGCTGCCCTACCAGAGGGAGAGCCCGGTCCTGCCTCACTGCCCAATGCGAGGAGGAAGGGTGGTTCATGGGCCCCAGTTTGCCTACTGCCCCAGCCCCCCAGGTAGGTGCCTCCAGCTTTCCTCCTCCTCCTTCTCCTCACTCCACAAGGCTCATCTCTTTTTCTAGCCAGACCTGTTTCTGGCCAGACCTCGGCCCAGGCGATGCTGGGCTCTCCTTGGCGGGGGGGGTCCCCACGGGGCTGTAACATGAGCGATCCCTCTCCCCAGCTCTGCACAGGCTGCCGGGTGCCCACGCCTGCCCCTTCACCATCAGTGCTGTGCCTTGCCCTGACCATGGCTTCCCCTGCCCCGGCTCCCCGGGGCGCCTGCGCGAGGGCAGGGAGCGGTACGAGCTGGACGCGCTGCCCTGGCAAGGGCCCCGGCTGGGCTTGGATGAGCTGCAGAAGCCAGGTGAGACCCTGTGGGTGGTGGAAACACAGCACCTGCATTGGGGAACAATGCAGAGACCTGTCAGAGGCACCCAGGGGAGCTTGGGGTGGCAGGACTGTGGGGCACCAGTGTGGAGAAAGGAGTGTGGGGCAACTCTCAGCTCCCTGGGGTGCCATGGGAAGAGCTGAGGGACAATGAAGGCAGTTGGCAAAAGGCATTCCAGGGTGGGAGGAGATGGATGGGATGCAGGGAGTGGTGGCATAGCTGGGGACATGAGCCCAGTGCTCCCAGGGGCCAGGAGGATGGTGTAGAGCTGTGGGAGCATAGGGAGCCAGAGCCATGCCACAGCAGGCATTTAACACTCTCTTTTGTCTTGCACAGAGTTCGGGTGCTGGGCCAGGGTCCAGTCCATCTGTGTCTCCCTTCTCAAGGTGCCCCTGATGTTTGGCTTCCTGTACCTCTTTGTGTGCTCCCTGGACGTGCTCAGCTCTGCTTTCCAGCTGGCTGGAGGTAGTAGGATGGCGGGGCCTCTTGGAAGTCTGGTGGCACCTGAAGTGCCAGCAGCCTGCTGCTTACATTCTCTTGCAGGCAAGGTGGCTGGCGACATCTTCAAGGACAATGCCATCCTCTCCAATCCTGTGGCTGGGCTAGTGGTGGGCATCTTGGTGACTGTGCTGGTGCAGAGCTCCTCCACCTCCACCTCCATCATTGTCAGCATGGTCTCCTCAGGGTGTGAGTGTGCCATGAGGCTCCTGGGGACCTGAGGCTGGTGGACAGGGCAGCTGGATAGGGTCACCCTGAGCCAGGCCATGTGAGGCTAACAAGTCTGTCTGTCCCCAGTGCTGGAGGTGCGCTCTGCCATCCCCATCATCATGGGCTCCAACATTGGCACCTCTGTCACCAACACCATTGTGGCCCTCATGCAGGCCGGTGACCGCAGTGAGTTCAAACGGTGAGAGCTGGTTGGATCAGAGGACACTCAAGGAGTTTGGGGCCGCTCCCCAGGGCCACTCCATGCTGACAGGCTCCTCTGCTCCATGCAGGGCCTTTGCTGGGGCAACAGTGCACGACTGCTTCAACTGGCTGTCAGTGCTGGTCCTGCTGCCACTGGAGGTGGTGAGCGGGTACCTGCATCATGTCACCCGCCTGGTTGTGGCCACCTTCAACATCCGCAGCGGAAAGGATGCCCCTGACCTGCTGAAGATCATCACAGAGCCCTTCACCAAGCTCATTATCCAGGTCTCCTCAGCTGTTGTGTTCACCAGCATGGTGTCCCCAGGCTGGAGGTGGTCCCCCAGCACTGATGTCCCTTTGATGGTGGTTGCTGGCAGTGGTGCCTCGATCCCAAGTGAAGATGTCCTCAAGCTCTGAGTGCTGTTAGCTCCCAACCAGTGTCTCTGTTGTTGCAGCTGGACAAGTCGGTGATCACGGGCATTGCAACGGGGGATGAGAGCCTGCGCAACAGGAGCCTCATCCGTGTCTGGTGTGGGCCTGCATCCCCACAGGTGAGGGGTCTGTGGCTCTGCTGGGGCCATCAAACAATTCCATAGAGAGTGGGTGGTGGGCAGGGGCTGGCTGAGAACACTGTGGAGCCAGTTGCAGCTCACCCTCTCCCTGCAGATGGTTGCTGTGGGGCTTGGGTCCCCCTCAAACTGCTCAGCCTCTGGCCACTGCAGCACTAAGGGCATTGAGATCCTCCACAACGTCACCAGGCAGAAGTGTGAGTAGGTGCAGGAAGCTTGGGCAGGGCTGGGGTGCAGGGCATGGGGCTGGGGAGATGCAGGCAGGGCTGGGGGGCTGTACGCGGGGTGGAGAGGTGCTGGATTCATAATGCAGGGCAGGGCGGGAGATGTTGGGGCTGGGGTCCAGGTATGGGGCTGTCTGTGGGGGCAGGTTTGTGAGCGGGGCCGGGCTAGCCCCAGCCCCTTGCCCAGCCGTGCTGTGGGGCAGGCGAGCACCTCTTCACCGACACACCACTGCCTGACCTGGCCGTGGGGCTGGTGCTGCTGGCCGGGTCCCTCATCGTGCTCTGCACCTGCCTCATCCTCCTGGTCAAACTCCTCAACTCCCTGCTCAAGGGGCAGGTGGCAAAAGCCATCCAGAAGGTCATCAACACTGGTGAGTAGGGCAAGGACCACGTACAACACAGCCACCCACCTCAGTCCTCACCTGCCATCCTCAGACCTGTCACTGGCTGCCCTTGACACCCATCCCTGCCTGTCGCACTTGTCTCCTGCCTGCCCCTGATCCCCACTCTGCTTCTGGCTGTCATGGCCTCCAGGTGTCCCCTTCCTTTTTCCCCAGCCATCCAGCCACTGGGTTGGCCTCATACCCAAGCCTGACCCCATACCCAGAGCCTGGTCCCATAGACCCTCCTTAGCACCATGTAGGAGCAGCCTCTGGGCTGCTCCTAACTGATGTATCCATGCCCATGTCCGTGTTTGTGTCTGTGCCCGCACCCATGGCCATGCTGTGGCAGACCTCCCACACCCGCTCAGCTGGCTCACTGGCTACTTCGCCATGGTCGTGGGTGCTGGGATGACCTTTGTGGTGCAGAGCAGCTCTGTCTTCACGTCAGCCATCACACCCCTGATTGGTGAGTCCCAGCCACACTTGGTCCTCTGCCAGGTGCTGGTCCCTGCTGTGATGGGCTGTGAGTGCTTTGGCACTTGGAGGGACAGGAGGAGCTCCGCCTCTTTGGGAAAGCTTGGAGATGGCGTTGGCAAGGAGCAATAGGACAAGATAGGGTGCTTCTCCCACAGGCCTGGGGGTGATCAGCATCGAGCGCGCCTACCCTCTGACCCTGGGCTCCAACATTGGCACCACCACCACTGCCATCCTGGCTGCCCTGGCCAGCCCAGGGGACAAGCTGGCCAGCTCCTTCCAGGTAAGTGCAGCCCAGGTCCATGGCTGGGCTGGCCTAAGGTACTGGGCAGGTCATGGGCTGGGGGAAGCCCACATGCCCACTCCAACAGGGATGCCATCCCTGCAGATCGCTCTCTGCCACTTCTTCTTCAACATCTCTGGCATCCTGCTGTGGTACCCACTGCCCTTCACCCGCCTGCCCATCCGCATGGCCAAGGCGCTGGGCGAGCGCACAGCCAAGTACCGCTGGTTTGCTGTGCTGTACCTCATCATCTGCTTCCTCCTGCTGCCCTCCCTCATCTTTGGCATCTCCATGGCGGGCTGGCGAGCGCTGGTGGGGGTGGGTGCGCCCTTCCTCGGCCTCCTCTTCTTTGTGGGGCTGGTGAATGCGCTGCAGGCGCACAGCCCTGGCCGCCTGCCCAAATGGCTGCAGACCTGGGACTTCCTCCCCTCGTGGATGCACTCACTGCAGCCCCTCGACCGAGTCATCACCCAGGCCACCCTCTGCTGCACCGACAAATGCCGCAGCCCCGAGGGTTGGGAGGAGCACGAGAGCCCTCCCCGCGACAAGGCCAGGCTGGGGCTGGACAACCCTGCGCTCTCCTATCCCGAGGAGATGCCCAGCCCCACCATCCGGGTGGGCTCCCCTCGCCCGCTCCCACATGGTGCCACCCGGCTGTAGCTGGCACTGCACATCCGAGCTGCGGTTCCTGTGACTGTCGGTTCCTGCCGCCCCTGCTCAGCTGGTGCTTAATAAAGGCCGAGCGCCCGTGCCCCAGGTGTGTGTCTCTTCAGCTCCTGCCTCTGGAAACCCTGTGGAGCTGCAGCTGCGGCCACAGGTGCCAGACACACACCATCCTCCCCCTTTTCAATTCACCACCACTGCTTAGCCCAGCCTCAATGAATGCTGGTGCTGGGTACAAACCAAATGCACTGTTGGTGCTCTGGGGCACGCACTGAGGATGCCACAGCTAAACCCTGCAGTTTGCAGACAGCTGTACTGAGGTATGTCATGGGCAGCTTCTTCTTACACTCACATCATCTCTGGAGGGCTGAGTTGTCAGGGTCCATAGCAGCCCACTGTGAGCCATAGCACTGTGTCAGTGAGGGAGGCACAGCATGGGGCAGCCAGAAATGTTCTGTGAAACTGCGGTGCAGCCGGGCCAGGGATCAGCAGGATGTCAACTCAGCACAGCTGGGCAGTGCCCCTGGTCCACCTGGCACCCTGGCACCCATGGCAAGAGCCCTGCTGCCATGGTGACCCTGGAGGGAGCCCTTTAAATGTTGGCAATAACAACTTCTCCCACTGCCCACAGATGTTTGGGCTCCTGCCAGTGATATCAGCCCATCCTTCCCTCCCTCCCTCCTTCCCGCCCGCCCTCCTCCCAGACTGGGACCAGCAGAGCCAGCAGCACTGCCGTGGGAGCCTCTCTGTGTTCCCGGCACTGCCGCCGTCCCGCATGTCCAGCTGGGCGACCACCGGGCCAGAACAACCTCTGCCTCGCCACCAGATCAGATCAGTGCAGGAGCAGTGGCAGCTGGGATGGTCCCCTGAGGACTCAGGGATGCTGGGACTGTGCTCACAGCCACTGCGGGACCGGTGAGTGGGCTGGGGGGACACCCCATGGGGCTTTGTCTGCCTGAAGGGCTGGGCCAGCATGGAGCCAGCCAGCACCCTTTTCAACACCTCCAGTAATGGCAGCACCATCGGAAGCGCCCCACATTCACCCGCAGCCACAGGGCTCATCCTGCTGGCTGCCCTGGCTGTCCTGTTGGCCACACTGGTGGGCAACGCACTAGTGGTGGTGGCCATCTCCACCAGCCGGGCTCTGCGGGCTCCACAGAACCTCTTCCTGGTGTCCCTGGCCTTAGCAGACATCCTGGTGGCTGTCCTCGTCCTGCCCTTCTCACTGGCCAACGAGGTGATGGGGTACTGGTATTTTGGTGGGCTGTGGTGCAGCCTGTACCTGGCGCTGGACGTGCTGCTCTGCACCGCGTCCATCGGGCACCTCTGTGCCATCAGCCTCGACCGCTACTGGGCTGTCACACGGGCGGCACGGCTCAACCTGCGACGCAGCCCGCGACGGGTGAAGGGCATGATCGGGGCAGTCTGGGCATCGGCAGTTCTGGTGGCACTGCCACCACTCCTGCGGCCACGGCCAGGGGGCCGGGAGTGCCAGCTGAGCCAGGAGACCTGGTACGTGCTGGCCTCCTGTGCCGCCTCCTTCTTCGTCCCATGTCTCGTCATGGTTGCTGTCTACTGCCGCATCTACCGCCTGACTGCCCGGCGGACGGCCGCCCTCCTTGCTGCCCACTCCCCGCGTCCCGCCAGCGATGGAAAGGTGTCAGGCGTTGGCACGCCGGGATGGCGGCGCCGGAGTCAGCACCAGAGCGTGTTGCTGTGCCGCCGGCGGCTGGTGCGGGCGCGGGAGCGGCGCTTCACCATTGTTCTGGCAGTGGTGATAGGGGCCTTTGTGCTGTGCTGGTTCCCCTTCTTCTTCACCTACAGCCTGGGGGCTGTCTGTGGGGAGGGCTGCCATGTCTCCAAGCCTCTCTTCAACTTCTTCTTCTGGATTGGCTACTGCAACAGCAGCCTCAACCCCCTCATCTACACCCTCTTCAACCGGGACTTCCGTGCTGCCTTCCGCCGGCTCCTCACCTTTCCCCACCGGCACCACACCTAAGGACCCGCCAGGACACCGTGGCCGCAGCCCCACTCGCCATCGGCAGCACCTGGGACCACCACAGACTCTGGACAGCAGTGCCGGTGCACAGCTCGAGGTGGTTTTGGAAATGCAGGATTGAATAAAATGAGATCAAAGCCTGTGCCCAGGGCTGGTGTCTGCCTCCTGGGCACCCAAAAAATGGCACCCATTGTCACCTGGGTCACCCCACTGGTAACCCTTGCGGTGCTGGTGGTGACAACTCGCCATGGCAGCTCTGGTGAACACCAGCCCTCCCTGCTGCCAGGCAAATGCAGTGTCCGCCAGCATCCTCCTGTGCAGGGGATGGGCCCCACAGCTGCTTCAGGGGGACAAAACCCTCCATGTAGCAGAGTCACCAGCACTGGGCTGAACTGGCCGTGCCAACACAGCCGCCCTTTCTGAGCCCTGTGCCTCTCTGCCGGGGCTGTGCTCCTTGGGGACATTCCAGCTGTGCCATGTCACGGGGGCTCCGTGGGGGCTCACACATACCATGGTAGGGTACAAGGGCTGTGGGTCTGGAGTGGGACACCACACATCCTGCACAGCAGCTTCACTGGGATCTTGCTGCAGGAGGGAAAGGAGGAATGATATCCCAGTTCCAGAAAGGCCGTCCTCCCCTGGGAGAGTGTGATAGATGGGATCACATGGGAACAGGCTCCAGCACAGCCTGACGTGCAAGAGGCCACGAAGACAGCTGCGGGGACATGTGGGGCGAAGACTCAGGGATAACTACATCCCCCCGGGGGCAGAAACCGCTCCACACCCGCCCTGCCTGGCTCCCTGCCTCGCTCCACACAGACACTCGGGGGTCAGGGACTGCTCCACTTCTTCAGCTTTGCTGCTCAAAATAGAATATCTCAAAACATTGGACTTTAAGGCAGCTAAAAACAGCCGCTGGCGCCTGGGAGCTGGAGCCCAAGGAACACTGGCCCCCCACCAGTCCCCAGAGCCCCCATCGGGTGTGCACAGCTTGGCTGCAGAGTCGGAGGGGGCTGAACGGGCTGGGGGTACTCGCTGCCGTGAGGATCCCCGGGCCATCCCCTGCACCTGCCGGCCCCGTGTGTGGAGGCTTGTGGTGTGAGCTTTGGAGCCAGCGGAGGTTCCCGGTGCAATCGGGCCGGGATGGGGCCCGGCGCTGACCCCCGGAGGCAGCTGGAGCCGCGGGGGCACTGCCTGCGGAAGGAGCTGCCCTATCGCTGCCGCCTGGCTTCCCCTCCCGCGGCTGCCGTTCGCCTTTTCACAATTAAACAGCACTTTGCTTCTAAAAATACCCGGGATACGAGCGCGACTGCTGGGGACCCGACCAGCCCAACTCTCCCAGGGGCACAAGAACTGTGGGCAGCACTCCGGGGCCTCACAGTGCCCTGGCCATGCACCCTGAGTAGGATAGCAGTCCCTGTTCTTTCTAGGCATGAGCACGCCGCCCCGGGATGCTACAGGGCAGGAGAGGCCAGGGACCAGCTGGAAAGGGGCTCTCGGGGCCGCCCTTCTTGGGCAAGGCATTGCCAGCAGATAAGGGCAATATCCAAGCCACTGAAGGGAGCTTCAGGTTGATGTCCAAAACATCGAATCCTGAGGGCCGGATGGGGTGTAGGAGCACCTGGTCTTCCTCTTTTCCCCAAGCACTATTGGGGCGCTCAGGAAGAGCCCCCTCATGGAGCATCTCCGGCTCTGTCCCCATCCAGCACTTCATCCCCTCCACAGCAGATGGGTTGAGCAAGTTGCTCCGTAACTCTGCAGCAGAGATTTCCATTCCAGGTTTGTAAAGTCTCTTTCATCTGCCACAGCACGACCCTTATTCCTGCTGTGCTCATGAGCCGTCCTGACCCCAGTACCACAGGGAAAGTGGCTCTCTCCCAAGTGCTGATTGTTGCTGCCCAACTGCAGCGCCTGTGCCTGGAATTGCATCCTACGTTTTCAGGCTGTTTCTTCAATTTCTGAAGATTATTTTGAATTAATCCCCTGTCAAGCTTTTGTTAGAGCCCTCTCCCTTTCCAGCCATGTCCCCTTGCGGAGCTAAAAGGCAGAGAGCCAGTTCCACCACCTGGGCTGCCGCTGGCTCTGTTGGGGATGTCAGGATCCTCTGAACACTGGTGCTGCTTTGGAAGTGCCCCATGGCCATGACTCTTGTGGGTGGTGGGAGCCGTGCTGCAAAACATCAGATGGGAGGAAACCGAAAACAGCAACCCAAGAGTTAATCGCGGAAATGGATGGAAACAAAGTCATTCCGTTTGAAGTTCAAAATAAGTGTGCGCCAGCTTTGAAAGGAAAGCAGCTCTAAAAGAGGAAAGCTCACAGCAGTGAGCTCATCTCTCCAGGCAGAGTGACAGGGAGATCACCCGCAAGGTGTGGCAGGGCAAAGCATTCTCCTCCTCAAAATCGCTGCAGGTTTGTAACCAGAAGACATGGCACCCGATTTCCAGGGGATGCTGAAGAGCCCTGCGGACCAACTGCACGGACAAGGAGCGCTTGGAGTAATTTGTGTTATTAACAACCTCGGTTCAGCCCGAGGACACGAACTCACAAAGCAGGGCAGACATCACTTGGTTAAGAGGATTAACGAGCTGTTTTACACCCAGGGGGAGCAGGGGAGTGGGCAGCTGACCTGCAGGGCTGACAGGTCCTTGGGGGGTGTTTGGGTACGAGCCAGCTCTGCAGGGAAACCAACGAGGAGATTTTCCCACATCGCAGCTTCTCTTCAGGCGGGGTAACCCTGCTGCTAACTGGAGCATCGGTAAAAAAATTGCATTTGAAGCAAATCATTGATGGGAAGAAGCTCAAACATCAGGACGGGGTGGGTGCCAGCAAAATGAGGCTGCACTGGGGGACGAGGAAAACCCAAACCCAAACGTCCGGTGACCAGGGCACAGCACCGGAGCTCGGGGCACCCACCCCGTGACACCGGGACTGACCAACACCGGGCACGCTCGTGGCTGCTTGGGCTGCATTGCAGCAAACCTCCGGCCGCACAAGCGGGGAGAGGCTCCCCTGAACACGGAACTCCTTCTACCAGAAGGGCACGGGGCAGTTCAGGGACCCGCCGCGAAAACACCGCCCGGCAGCGCACGGGGAGCACTGGGACCCGGGGCAGCCGCGGCGCTTATTTATAGAGCCTGTGGTCCCGCCCCCTAAGGAACGTCCTATCACGGCCCGCTTTGCGGTTGAGTGGCAGCTCCACCGCCAATCAGATACCGCGGAAGGCGGGTCTCTCACGCGGCTCTGGCCATTGCTGCCCAATCCGCTTCCGGCGCGGCATGAGTGACATCTCACCCTCCAATCAGCACCCGCCGTCTCTTCCCAATGGCCGCCGGGTGACGCGCACCGCCCTTCGCGGGGCAAGAGCGGGGGGGCGGGGCTTCCTTGCGGGATAGGCCAATGGGAGCGCGGCGCGGGAGGCGCGTGGCCGGTGACTGGCTGTGCGGGCTCGGGGGGCGGGGCGCGGCGGCGGGCGGGGCGCGGCGGGCGCGGGCGGCGGGGCCGGACCCGGAGCCCATGGAGCTGGAGAACATCGTCGCCAACACCGTCCTGCTCAAGGCCCGCGAAGGTGAGCGGCGGCACCGGCCTGCACCCGGGCCGGGCTCCGGCGGGGCCGCCCCCCGGGCTCGGGCCGCGCCGGCTCCCCCCGGGGCTCCGC
>VXBA01005040.1:818507-836042 GCA_013399895.1 Serilophus lunatus
AGCTCCGTTCTGGAGGTGGCTGAGCTCTGTCCGGGGGGTGCTGAGCTCCCTCCCGGCCTCGTTGCCTCCCCGGGTTCAAACCGCCCCGTCTGCCTCCCCCCTTACCCCTTCCAGAGGCTGCTCCTGCCCTTTTGGCACAGGGCAGAGGCAGCTTTGGGTGCTGTAGGAGGGAAAGAAAAAGTTTATTTGAGACAGGTGAACTGCTGCTCCCCACAGGCGGNCAGCAGCGGGGCTGGCCTGGAGGGGCGGGGGAGCTGCGTGGAGGAGCCTCAGGAGAGGATGGGAAGTGTCACACAGGAACCTGGTGCTTTGCAGAGAAGATCTGCTTCAGGCAGGCGCCGAGGAGTTCATTAGATCCCGTCCAGTGGTGGGGACATGCAGCCCCCCCTGGCCAGACTGAGCCATCCTGGAGCCTGAGAGACCCGCTGAAATCCAGTTAGAAGGCTTTGGAGATTAGATTTGAGGGAGCAAAGAGCAACGAAATTAAATTTACATGGGCAGAAGCATTTCTGAGCTGCTCGAAAACAAGGCTGGGTGTAAGTACTTCTGGCACAGTGGCTGTGGTGGACCGTGACGTTCAGGTTCATAGTGGCAAGGTTTGGTTCAAAACCAAACAGCATTTGTGACCTCCAGACACGAGGCCCAGCTTCACATGGAGTGACCTGGAGACTGGCTCCTGTACTGCCCCTGGAGAGCAGAGTTTGGGCGCTGATGCAACACAAAATGCCCAATGGTTGCTGTGGTCCCTCCTGATGCCTCTCCTTCAGCAGCAGTGGGCAGTTTGCAGGCAGAAAGAACCCATACTCGCGCTGTGCCAGACGGTTCCTGGGCTGTGAGAGCCGTAGGGTGGCTGTTCTGCCCATCCATGGCCCTCTCACTTGTGGCTGGGTGGCCTTGGTGGCTGCTGGGACGACCCCTGACAGCCTCTGTGACAGGACACAAACACTTTGCTGTCCAGATCTGACAGCACTGAGTCCTTTACTCCAGGCCAGCCTTTTTGGGGCCTCCTAGTCTGGTGTGGGAGTGCAGGGCTGAGTTGTGATGTGCTGGGGGTGCTGCTGACAACCATCTTCAGCTGCTGCCACAGCCATAGCCATGCCCTACGTTTGCTCTGGCCCAGGGAGATTAAGGACCTCTCTCTCTTTGTCCCTCTTTCTCTCTGCCAGAGGGACAACAGACCAGCTCTCATCCGTCCCCAAGCCCTGAAGCTCCCTCGTGGTGAGCTCTGGGTGGAGGCAGCCCACCCAGGACAGGGGTGCTGGAAGGTGGGAGTGCAGGAGCCCAGTTCCCTGTGGCGCCGGGAGGGTGGGGGAGAGCTGCGCTTAAAGGGCACTGGAGCCTCCTTTCAAAACAAACAACTCGAGGAAATGCAACCTCTGGGTGCTGTGGGGCTTTGCTTTGCCTTTCCTTGAGCTCTCTTGGGGAGAGGATGGCCTGTCCTCCCCTGCCCTCCTTTTGCTGTCCCCATCCTCCTCCTTGTTGCAAGCTGGGGCTGACAAGAAGGTGTCTGCGCCGCTGGTTTCTTCCAGCCCTGCTCACCCTTGAGTCACTTCCTTCCTGAGTTTGTACAATCGTGCAGCCCAGCTGCCGCTGCGGGGCAGATGCAGTGCAGTGGCCCACGGCGTGCCAGGGGCTTGGGCCTGGGGCTGATCCCACTCAAGGATGGCCAGGATGGCCCCCTCCCACCTGTCTGTCCATCCGAGGCCTCCTGTGACACAGAGAGCTGGGTGCCAGGGGACTGTGTCTAGGGTTTGGGACTGAAATGCATCTGTAGCGGAGGAAAGTGTTGTGAAAGTGTTTCTCAAGAACTGTTCAACACCCCCATGATTTCAGAAAGCCGAGCCTTCGGCCCAACTCTTGACCTGTCCACTTTGGCAGGGTGGTTTAATGTATTTCCAGAGGGAGGTGGGAAATTGTGTGTATATTGGCACTGGGATGGGGTGGGGGGGGTGNCTTTCCCACCCTGTCCTGCAGCACTGGGCATTTACTCCAGCAGCTGTAGCTGGAATAATACCTGGTTCTTGGATCTGGGTTTTCTGAGGCTGGCTTATCTCTGGAGAAAAATGGGAGTGTCCCCACTTCACAGGTGGGAAACTGAAGTGATGAGCCCCAGGCAATCCAGTGAGTTGGTTGTGGAGCCAGGATTAGAGCAGGAATTCCTGTCTCCCAGCTTCATGTCCTCCCTCTGAGAGCCCCTCCCTGGAGTAAGCAATCAGTCTGGAGTGAGTAGGTGGCATGAACATCTTTGCTGCAGCAAGAAGAGCTTCACACCAAGCAAGACGTGGCCTGGAGAGGTGATTAGTTATGCAAAGGGGCTGAGGACAGGCCTGGGAGCCAAGAACTCCAGTGCAGGCACAGAGTAACCTGTGGCTGTGGACACTCCTCCCCCTGATGTGGTTTTCCCATCATGAAAGGTCTTCATGTTCTTGGTCTGGATTTCTCCAGCAGCCAGATGTTGGTCTGCCCATTTTCTCTGGCAATCAAGGGTTCGACACTTTTGTCCCACCAGTGGTACCACTTCTGTCGTGTTTTCCTTGCCTGGGCTTGTGTAAAGGGATGAGGGAGAGCCTCTTTCCTCAGCCCCTGGCAAGGCAAGGCTGCAGTCAGACACCCTTGATCCTGACCCATGGTCCTGGGTTTGTCCTGCAGGTGGTGGAGGAAACCGGAAAGGCAAGAGCAAGAAATGGCGCCAGATGCTCCAGTTCCCCCACATCAGCCTCTGCGAGGACCTCCGGCAAACCCTCGGTGAGACACAGGCTCTGGTGGGAGCACAGCCCTTGGGCGAGTTGGGGGGGGTGGTGTTGTGCACCCCAAGTTGCAACCTGGGAGTGTCAGGGACTTATAGCAGGGCACATCCCAGCCAGGACCAATTGGAGCTCAGTGTATGGGGGAGAAATGATGGGTGGGTAAATCACTGCTATGTGGTGCTTGCTGGATAGTGCCTGGTGGTTGCTCACACACCTCCGAGGCTGTGGTGAGCTTCACTGGAGATGCATCACCTCCATTCAAACAGACCTACTCAAGTGCTGCAGGGTTTTGGAGTGTTGCTCTGGGGTGCCTTTGCGTAAATAACAAAGGTCCTGCTACTGTCCTCTGTTTTCCCTGGCTGGATTCAGCTCTGCTCTGCAGACTTCAGCTTCTAACACTCATGCAGCAGCTCTCCTCAGGCAAAACTTGGCTCTTGCTGTATGGTGTGGGTGAGAACTGTCGAGCTGGGCTGGGCTTGGCCTATCATTTTCATACTGCACTTTGTACTCTTCATGGTTTTAATGTTGTTTGTGCAGCAGGCTTGGTCCTGAGATCCTGTGAAATTGTTTTGGGGCATGGAGGGTGGGAATACTCTCCTTCCTGGGAAGAGGAGAGCATGTTTAACTTTTCACTCTGGATTCAGCTGCCAGCTGGAGAGCGGCACAGCACTGGCCTTGTTTCAGAACAAGTGTCGCTGTACTGGGTAGGTTTGGATTCCCAGTTTTGCCCTGCCCAGGTTTTCCAGGGCCTGGCAGGCCCAAGGGAAAGGATGGTTCCTTTTTGGGGGCACATGGGACTGTAGTACTTGGAGTAACTCAACCTTCCTCATCCACACTGTAACCTCCAGGCTCACAGCAGCTTAGTGCGGGCCATGCACCACCTCCCTCTGCCACACCCTGTTTACCACACCTCAGGCCCAGCTTCACAGCAGATGTAGCTGTATGGAGACTCCCACCCTGGGTTTTCTGCTGGCTGCTTCTCTGGAGCAAAGTGTGAGAGCTGAACACTGCTCTCCTTGTACCTCCCATCTTGACCATCCAAACCCCATCTGCCTCTTTGACTTGTGTGCCCTCAGGTTTTGTCCATCCTTTACCCTTCCCGTGGCTATGACATGTTTTCCAGCACTGAACTTTACCCATTTGACAGTGGTGAATGCTGGTGGTCTCTGTGTCTGCTGTCCTGCTCTCTGGAACAGTGACCTTATGAAGATTTGGGAAGCAAGTCCTTCCTGGCCACTGTCTGTCACTGCCCATGTCTCACTTCCCCTTGAAGAGGCACGTGAGAAGTGCTCTGACCCAGGTGGCAGCTGCTTTGCTTGGTTTTCCCGTGGGAGAGATGACCCTGTTCCTCATGCTTAGGCACTCTTTGGCTGGAGTGTCTTTCTTTTCCCCTCACACCCTGATAGAAAGGCGTTTCTTTCCTATTCCAGAGTCTTGGCAGGACCGTGGGCATGGTGGGCTGGTTGCCCGCTGCAGAATTAAGCTTTTTGTGCCCTGACCACAGGGAGTAACCTCGTGTGAGCCTGGGCAGCAACCAGGGCAGCTGAAAGCTTCTGATCTTGCCGACAGCAAACTCTGGTCCTCCCCAGCTGAAGGGAACTCCTTCCCCTGCAGACACAAGGAAACCGGCTGGTGCGGCGGAGCTGGCGAGGCGACCTCCTCCCCCACCACAGCCCGCCCAGCTCTGCATTCCCCTGCACCCTCAGGAAGCTGCAGCTTCCTTGGGAGAAACTGCTGCACAGGGAGGGGAAGGCTGGGAGTACCCAGCACCCTGGATGGCTGCACATCTGCACCCCAGGCAGCCCGCAGCCCTCAGTGGCAGTGGCTGTCACAGAAATGTGTTCTGGCCCACGATCGGACGTCTTGTGAGTGGAAGGGGAGGAAAAAAGCAGAGAACTGGAAATGCTCTGGATAGTCAGAAGGGTTTGTGCCTGGTCTGCTAGACTTCAGAGAGAGATAGAAGGAATCCACAAGCTCTGGAGGGCAGTAGGAGTTGGTGTACAAGCAAGTGGCTGTCCCATGCAATGGGGAGGTCTGGTAGCTGTGTGCACATCAATAGGACATCTGTGGAAATGGTGCCTCCCATTTTGATCCTGCTGCTTCCAGCAGGGCCTTTGGGAATATGAGTGGTTTGTACGAGTCAGAGCAACTCTTGGCCTGAGAGATCTGCCTTGAAAGAAGTTTGCTGTGTTCCTCTTGTTCCAAGGAAAGTTGTGCGTCTGGAGTAGTCAGTCAGTCTCTATGGACAGAGGAGAAGAGAGCCTCCAGGCACACAGAAGACATAAAAGTTCCTTGCTAGAAATAAGAGGGGCAGGCTGAACACAACAGCAGGTCAATCCTTTTTCAAGAGGAGAGTCTTTCACAGGGGAATGTAAAACCTCAGTAACATCCCTTGTCCCACTGGGTGTATTTTACTCTCCTGGGAGTCTCAGGGTGGTGGGACCTGTCAGCAGCCCAACTGAGGACTCAAAATTGCCCTACTGCTGCCTGGCTGGGGTAATGGACTGGGACTGCTCCTTCGGGATTTGACAGTAGTGATCTTCACGTTTGCAGAGCGAGACTACCACAGCCTGTGCGAGAAGCAGCCCATCGGGCACATGCTCTTCCGACAGTTCTGCGAGACACGACCAGAGCTGTCACGCTGTGTCAAGTTCCTGGATGCTGTGGTAAGAGCAAAGTCCCTTGGAGGAGGCAGGGGCATTCTGGGCACCCTGGGCATGAACTACTTGGCCCTGGAGTTGCCAGGTACTTCCGGGCATGTAGGATTTTCCTGGAGAGAAAACCTGTTCATTGCAGTTTCTGCCAGAGAGAGCTGTGCCGTTGCTTAGGGAGGTGTTTGCTGGGGATCTGGTTTTTGAGGAAAGCATGGGAAGCCTTGGGCAGAGGGTGTTGCTGCTCTTCAGCTGTTGCCCAGTAGCAAGGCTGTGTTCCTGGCTGGACCTCCTGCTCACACTGTTGCTCTGTGCAGGCAGGGTACGAAGTGGCTCCAGATGAGAAGCGGAAGGAATGCGGGCAGCACCTGATTGAAAAGTACTTGAAGCCAAAAGTGAGTAAGAGGGTTGTGTTTGCTGCCTGGAACGGTAGAGCAGTTGGAGGCTCAACAAATGTCATTGCCTATATCCTGGCACAGCCAACACGCTGAACCACCTCACAATGCACTGCACTGCTTTGCCCACCGATCCAAAAGCAGATGGGCACCTGTGTGCTGTTCCTATGGGCTTTTTTCTGGCAGGACCACTGGGCTCTCCTTCCTGTGTCTAACTGCATTCCTCTGTACCCAGAGTGAGGACCATGTGCCTGAAGTTCCTTTGCAGCTGGTGGATGCCTGTTGTGAGAGGCTGGAGCAGGAACCTTCCAAGGAGCTCTTCAAGGAATGCACTAAGTAAGTTGGAAGGCTGGTTCTGCCTACAGGTCGCACAGAGTTGATGCTGCAGCTGTCTCACCTTGTCCTCTCAGTCCCTTCCTCTGGGAGAGTGAGTGCCGGTGCTAAGGCTGGAGCCTGGGGAATTTTGGGTGAGCAATTTGCAGCACAGCAATAGGGAAGCGAGCACAAGGAACTTGTGCTCCGAGAGCCACAAGCTGCTACAGAAACCTCTGTCAGTCCTCCCAGTCTGCCTTGGGTCTGAGCTGCCGTTTGGGAAGACCCTGTTTCAGCATGAGTCAATGCTGTTCCCAGTGTTGTGCCAGGATCCTGTGGGCTCCCATTAAGCAGAGCTGATGGGTGCAGTTCTATGCCAGCTGTCCTCTCCCACCAGCCGCAGATGTGGCTGTTGTGGTTGGGTTAATCTGGCTGTTGCTGCAGGGGTCTAAGGTCACCTCTGTTCCCATCACAGAAGTACTGGCGAGGTCCTGGCTCCGAGTGTGAAGCGGAAGCCGTTCGGTAAACTGGGCTTACGGCCTTCACCTCTCCCTGCACAGTAGCTGAGCACGTTGCCTAACTGAGTGCAGGGCTGTGGCAATGCATTTGCTGCAGCCTTCTGGGGAGCATTACCTCCGTGTGTGGTAACCAGTGTCATGTCTGAATGCAGAGCCTCCGGGCTGGGCCCTGCCTGCTCTTGGCAAGCTCTGAAAGGGGAGAGCCCATCCACTCCTCCTTGATGCATGTCTCCAGTCTAGACACTGTGTCTAAGGCTCTTCACTCCGCTGCACAGCCCTGGCATGGCTCTCTGAGGCAGTTAGCTCTCTCCAGCAGGATCCCCTGTGGCCTTTTGTGCTGGATATTCATCTGACGGTGAACAACTCAGTGCCTGGTGCTGAACATTGCTAGCAGCTGATTACAGTCTGTGTGCATTTGCCCTGTGAGCAGAGGGGCAATTGCAGAGTCCCATTGTCTCACTTTGTCCCACAGCCTTGGCTGGTGCCAAGAGGGCACAATTATCAGTGCCAGCCCAGTCCCAGAGTGCTCTTGTTTGTCACAGTGGTACCTCCAACGTGCCTGCCTTTTGCATCAGGCTTAGCATGGAGCTGGGAGTTTCTGGGCCAGGGCTATGTGGGTGATTCAGCACCTTGCTGGATGAGGGTATGGCACAGTAAACAGGCTTTTGGGGCTGTTCACCTCCTCTTTCCTTGGGCAGGTGAATTTTTCCATGGCTGTGATCATCTCTCAGGAACCATACTGGCTCTGCTCTCTCCTAGGCTTATCCACGACTACCTGAGCGTGGCTCCCTTTGCCGACTACCTCGACAGCTTGTACTTCAACCGCTTCCTGCAGTGGAAATGGCTGGAACGGTAACACTCCTCACACTGGGAAACTACACTCTCCTCACACAGGCTACCTGAGGAGTCACTTGGGCTCCTTCCAATGCTGGACCCTGGCAGGAATGAAGGGCCTGGCCTTTGCTGTCCTTCAGGGCCCTTTTCTGCACCATGAGCAGCCCCAGCCCTGCTTGCCTTGCAGGGAAGCAAGGTCTGCTTGAGCAGGGGTTTGGGGTGAGCCACACTCTCTCAGGCCAGGGCGTGGGGGTGGTTTGGGCTTCAGTCCCTGCTCTCTCCCAGCTCCCATCTCACTTCAGTTTCCTTTCCCTCACAGGCAGCCAGTGACCAAAAACACTTTCCGCCAGTACCGTGTGCTGGGTAAGGGCGGTTTTGGGGAGGTGAGTGACCACCATTTCCTCTGCACTCAGGGTACCTGGCAGCCACTGTTGCCTGCTGCCAGAGGCAGACCTGGCTTGGCCACCAGGGTGTCACAAGCTGCTCCAGCACCTGCCTGGGTGGGTTGTGGGTGCTCTGTGCTTAGTACTGCCATGTTCTGGGCATAGTATCTGTCCTGTCAGTCCTGAGAGGCAGGAGCTCACCTCTCACCAAGTGCTGTAAAAGCGGGAGCTGTTGTGCAGGGTAGGTAGCATGAGCCCTGCGGAGCCTGCTGTTGCCTGGGCAGAGTCAGGTCTGTTCCCCATATCGTGCCAGGGAAAACTGCATTCCTGAAAACTGTCACTGGCAGGATTCCTTCTGTTTCTGGAATGGCCTTCTGTATTCCCAGGCACCAGGTGTTAGAGGCGTCAGAGCTCTCTGCTACCTCTTTGTGACATCTGGAGATTTCACTCTTCTCTGTGTCCTCACTTTTACAATGGGCTTCTCACTAAACTCAGAGTGAGGCAGGGATAGGAATATAGGAACAGTTTTGCCTTCCTGTGCCTCTTCCTGAGAGCAGAGCCTAAACCCCCATCCTGGAAACGGCAGCGGGAGGGTTCTGAGCCTTGTTCTCCCTCAAGGTTTGTGCCTGCCAAGTGCGTGCCACGGGGAAGATGTACGCCTGCAAGAAACTGGAGAAGAAACGGATTAAAAAGCGGAAGGGAGAAGCTATGGCCCTGAATGAAAAACAGATCCTGGAAAAAGTGAACAGTAGGTTTGTAGTAAGTACATAGGAATTGCTCTCACTTTGCTGCAGTGGTTGACTTTTCCTCCAACCAGCTGACCTGGCACCTCTGTGCTTCTCACTATGGAGATGCAGGGGCAAGCCCTGCCCATGGGGTAGGGCCCTGGTGGCTGCAGATCTCTCACAAGGCTGTGGTCTGGCAGGACCTCTTACTGCCTCCACAACATGCTGGAAATGCCCTCAAAGACAGCCCCAAACACCCGTCTGGTGTGACAGGCACCTTTGTGACCTCTGGAGCCCAAGAAAACAGTGAGAACTGTTTCTCCAGACGGCTGGGTGGGCAGAAGCCCAGCCCTGAGCTGTGCGGTGTAAAGCTCTACCTGGCTGCCCTGAGGTGTGAACAGGCTGAACCCTGGCAGAAGGTTCATCAGACACTGCCCTGGCATTGCTGTTGGGTGCTGCCTGCCCCTCAAGGGGATTAGCTCTGGCTTGAGGAAATAGTGTCCTCCCTATCTGAGGAAATCCAAGGGTGTGCTGGGACTGTTGGGCACTGCCATGTCCTCCTTAGATTTGCAACGATCTTCCTTTGCTGGCAAAGGCTCAGTCCTGAGCCTGTGAGTGGTTGCTTGGGTGGCAAAGTGTCTGTGGGAGTGTGGGCACCTCCCTCTTCCAGCCGTGTCTTCTAACAGCCTTTCTGCCCTGAATTGCAGGTGAGCTTAGCCTATGCATATGAAACTAAAGATGCTCTCTGCCTAGTGCTGACCCTCATGAATGGAGGGGACCTCAAGTTCCATATCTACCACATGGGAGAGGCTGGCTTCGAGGAGCCCCGAGCAGCTTTCTATGCTGCTGAGATCTGCTGTGGCCTTGAGGACTTGCACCAGGAGAGGATAGTGTACAGGTGCGCACTGCCTGGTCCCTGCTGGGAGAGCTTGTAGGGGCTGCACAAACAGGAGTGTTCTGCTGCTCTTACCAGCCCAGCTGGATCTGTCTGCTGGAGAAAATAAGCTCAGGCTTGAAAGCAGCACAGAGCTGAGTGAGAGGAATCAGGAACAAAAAGCTGATCTTGTGGGAAAAGGGGAGAGCTTAGCTTGGCTTCCTTGTGCTGGTAAATGATCGCCAAGAACAGGATGTGACCATGCTGTGAATGCCTCGGGGCAGGCACTGAACTCCCTGGGCAGTATTGACACTAGAACAAAGGAGGGTAGGCTGCCCCAATGCACTCAAGAGCTGGGCAGGAGGAAGAACAAGCTGATTGACTGTATTGACTGTACTCACTGGATTGTGTGATGCAGTGTTAGGATAGCATGGCTAATCACTGGCCAGGCAGTCCCTTCTGGTCCTACCCTGTGCTTTGCCCTGGGGCAGGATAAGCAGAGAAGCCTCTGCTCCTTCTCTCTTGGCATGGGCTGCCCTTTAGTGACATCTGCACCTGCAAAGAAGGAATCCTCCCCAGACTCACTGCTGCCTTGCAGAGGGTCAAAGGTTGTCATGTCTTGCCTCTCTGCTCAGGAGGGGAGAGCATGCAGGACCAACTCTGGGGCAGAGCAGGAGGGGAAGGTTATCTGTGTGCCCGAAGCAGGGGCGTTGCATCCCACTGCTGTTTATCTGGGACTTGAGATGTGGCTGTTGCTTGTATCCTTTCCTTTGATAACAGGCTTTTTGCTAATCAAGTTCCTTCCCTCCTAGGGACCTGAAGCCAGAGAACATATTACTGGATGACCACGGTGAGTGCAGGGTCTAGAGGGTCAAGAGTGCTGAGTTTTGTCTTCCTCTGCTTGAAACAGGATTACTCTTTGTTCTTGGCAGCTTGAAACACTGCCCCCTGACCTTGTCCTATTAACTTGACCTCTCCTCTATGCAGGTCACATCCGTATCTCGGATCTGGGACTAGCTGTGCACGTGCCAGAGGGCCAGACAATCAAGGGCCGGGTGGGCACAGTTGGCTACATGGGTAAGTGACCATGGTTCAATCCCAGTGTGGCCTCTGACTGCACACAGTGCCCCCTGCCCTCACACATCCCTCACCCCTGCTCCCATGTAGCTCCAGAGGTGGTGAAGAACGAGCGCTACACGTTCAGCCCGGACTGGTGGGCTCTGGGCTGCCTGGTGTACGAGATGATTGAGGGACAGTCCCCCTTCCAGCAGCGCAAGAAGAAGATCAAGCGGGAGGAGGTTGAGCGCTTGGTGAAGGAAGTGCAGGAGGAATACTCAGAGAAGTTCTCGCCCTGCGCCCGCTCCCTCTGCACCATGGTACGAGCATGCATCCCGGTCCCTTCACCCCACTGCCTCCTTGCACACAGCAGAACATCAGGGCTGTGCCACGCAGAGGCGGCAACCAGATTCCCTTGTCTCTGATAAGGCGTCACACAAGAGTCCAGAGTACCTTAATTCTTTGCTCTCCTAACTGCCTAAAAGACGTGTGCTGTCCCCCTAGAGACTTACTGCAGGAACCTAGTCCTGCTCCTGCATGGAGCACTCTTCACTTGGAGCATTGATTTCCTTTGTGTTGCAGCTCCTGTGCAAAGACCCTCTGGAGCGCCTAGGGTGCCGAGGAGCTGGGGCCAAGGAAGTGAAGGAGCACCCTCTCTTCAAGCACCTCAACTTCAGGAGACTGGAAGCAGGCATGCTGGACCCTCCCTTCAAGCCAGATGTAAGTGCCTGTTTGTCTATATCCTGACCTTTTCCATCATCATCCTGTCAAGGGAAGTGGAAGCACTGGTATGGCTCAACTGGGGAGATGGCAAAACAGGGGTCCACCAAGCTCAGGGCTGTACAGAGAAGAGGCTTGGGCTTGGCTACGAGCCATGGTTATTGGAGGTGATGGCATCAAAGTGGCCTGGCATTAGAGCAATCTTTGTGCTGTTCAGCCCCAGGCCATCTACTGCAAGGATGTTCTGGACATAGAGCAATTCTCCACAGTGAAAGGAGTGGAGCTGGAGCCCACAGACAATGACTTCTACCAGAAGTTTGCCACGGGAAGCGTGCCCATTCCTTGGCAGAATGAGGTAGGTCTTTGCTTGTGGCCACCATGGCTGAGTGCAGTGTCCTGCAGGGTCTGTGCTGTCCCCACTGATGTCACACTCTGTTGGGCCTTCAGTGACGGGCTCTGTGTAACAGTTCCTGCAGCTTTATTTGCCCTTTTCCAGATGATCGAGACAGAGTGTTTTAAGGAGCTGAATGTCTTTAGCACAGATGGCTCGGTGCCCCCAGACCTGGACTGGAAAGGGCAGCCTTCTCCCCAGCCCAAAAAAGGGTTACTCCAGCGCTTGTTCAGCAGACAGGTAAGTGTTTGGCCGGCGTTTCCTTCTTCAGCTAGTGTCCCCCAGCAACACTGAGCATGCTCCTGCTTGTGCCAGACAGGTCTGCCAGGGAAGTGGGCAAGAGAGGACAGTGGGCAGAGTCTCTCCTAGTGCTGGGTGGCTGAACCCCAGGGCTCTCAAGGGCTCCTGTGCAAGGCTGTAGGGAGCCAACCCTCACCTGGCTGGCACTCCCCATGCTGGGGGAGTCAAAAGGGCTGTGTCCTGGCTGTGTGTGCTGGAGTCACACAGGCAGAGGGATGTTGAAGGCACGGAAATAGTAAGTCATCTCTCTTCCTGCATGAATAATACCATCCTGAACGAGGCATTGCTCTTGGAATGGGCTCCCCAGAACACTTCTGCCAGACCTTGAGCCAGGCAAAGAACAGTCCTTTCGAGGGATGAGGAGAACAGAAATGTCTTGCAGCTGCTGTGGGCTTGCTTGTCTGCCTGTCTCCTCTTCCTGGAACGGTTTTTGCCTTCTTTCCAGGCCTGGCAAAGCCTGGGCTGCTGCCTCTCAGCAGCTGCACGCAGCTGTGGGACTCCAGCAAGGTTGGCTCTGGACCCACTCAGTCACCCGGTGCTGACTCTTGCTTCCATGCCAAGCTCTGAGTTGTGCTTCACGGCTCAATGGGCTGCCCTAGCCAGAGCCAGCTCTGGGGATACCCGGCCCTTCCCAAGGCAGGAGGACCTGCCAGAGGATGGGCAGCTGCCTATAGCAGGGGTTGAGCTGTGATTTCCCACATTTTCTCTTTCCAGAGGTGAGCAGTCACTCCTGGCTGCTCTGCTCAGGGAAATACCTGGTGGCCCACGGACATGACAAGATCTGGGAAAGAGGAGTGTTGTCCTTCTGTGCCTATCCCCTTCCCCTGGCAGAATACATTCTGCATGTTGTTCTAACTGCCCCCTGAGCCACTAATCCCGCTTCCCTGCTCTCGCTGCCCTTGTGGGGGAGGCCTTGTCCTTAGTTTGAGCCAAAGCTGCCCCTGCACTGCAGCTGCTGGGAGCTTTGCTCTCAGAGGGCTTATGGGAAGTTTTCTTCACTCCTCTCTGGATGTCCGGGACACACAGAAGGGTTGAGAAACTGTGAAGTGTTTGGCATTGCCCTATGCTCAGACTCCCATTTCAGCAAAAAGGGCTTCAGCTGCTTCCACAGCCAGCTGAGCCCTGAGCGGGGCCAAACGCCTGTGCTGGCACTGAGCTGTCTCCCTGGGTGGCTGTAGTCCCTGGAGCCCAGCATCCTCCCAGCTTCTGAGCTAGCCAGCTGTGTGCTCACCAGTCTGTCTGCCAGAGGCTGAACCTCCAGATGCAGCTGGACTGTTCTGCTGCAGTTTGGGGAGTCTCCTCCAGTCCTTGTCTCCATGTAGCTCTCCTGCACAAAGGCTGGGGGAGGCCTGTCCTGTCCCTGCCAGAGGGCAGCTGGAGGCTGGGTTGTGTGACTGTGCTCACCCTCTGCTTGCTGTGCTCCTCTCTCCCTCCCTCTCCATGCCCTTCTGACTTCAGGACTGTTGTGGAAACTGCAGCGACAGCGAGGAAGAGCCCACGAGGCTGTAGAGCACAGCTTGTTCTCCAGCCCCTGGGACCCCTTGCCTCTCCGAGCACCCAGCCTGAAGGACATGATCAAAGCAGCCCCACAAGGTGGATTTGTTTACAGTTTTACACATCTGTATTTGAAGACTGTGAGGATGATTCCAAGACTGGCAGCAGCACAATACTCAGGCTGAAATGCCTCTGACCTTGGGCAAGCCATGAGATGAACCCAGACACTTCCAAATCTGTTCCTTGGGATGGTGCTGCTGCCACTGGCTGCTGCTCCCCTCCCAGGCCCAGGGTGGGAGGGAGGGATCACAGCAGTATGGGCCAAGGCCAGGCTGGAGCAGCTCTGCTGACACATTCCACAGTGCCAAAGTGGCACTGCAGGTTTGATGTATATTTATATATGTTGGTCTGTACATATCACATGTTGGTTTTTAATCTATAGGTGGGGGCCTGCACTGCCCTCACCCTGGCACAGGCACAAATGTCCTCCTATGGGAGGAGTGACAGTCCCAGCTTTGTTCCAGGGAGTCCTGGGCAGAGGCCTTCTGTGCCTTGAGGTGTCTAAAGCATCTTTCCTGGACCTTTCTGTCCGTGCTGAGGCGTCCCTGGCTCCAGCGGAGTCCACTGCTCAGCCCCGAGGCACAGGAAAACACTGTGCCAAAGCATCTCCCGTTGCCTCCTGGCAGCAGAGCGTCACTTCCTCATCCTTGCTTCCCTGTCTGCTGGATCCTGCTGCCTCTTGCCTTGTCTCACACATGCTGCTGCCTCTGGAGAGCTGATCCCGAGCCCCTCTCCAGACTTCTGGCACAGTGGGGCACAGCCAGACACAGCCACTCCTGTAGTAACTTCTGCTGCTGGGTCCCAGAGGGTTGCTCTGATCCCTGGCATGCTGCAGGATGGCCCCAGCGTATTTCCACCAGCTCCAGACTTGTGCATGGTGGGGGTGCTGCCATCCCCAGGCCCCTCAGTGTTGGAGGAGCACACATGTAAGGGACCCTGCTCTCAGGAAGCAAAGCAAAGCCAAGGGAATGTCCCTTCCTGGCTTCATGTGGAGCTGAGTGAGTGGGCTGGGACCAGCTTTGTCTTTCTCCCCAGGGGTCTTGGGGAGCCAGCACAGCTCCTGTGCCCATGGGCAGGGTAGAGTGGAGGGGTGGAGCCCTCTCTGGGGAGCAGCATGGGGCTCAGCCCACCTCTCCATTCCTGTCCCCTCTTATGCACACTCATCCCAGCTGTGTCCTGAGCAATAACTCATCCCTCTGTGTGTGTGTGTGTGTACACGTGTGTGTGTGTGTGTGTGCTGCTGCCTCTGCTCTTTCTGAGCCAGGCCCCCCAGGGGGGCTGAGCACCTACTTGGACCTGTGGTATCATTTGCTTGCCTTGCACTAAAGTTGGAGAGTATTTAAATTTTTAACCTTTTGTTAAGTGTAAAGATTCACTGTGTCTTGTGTTGCTCTTGTGTCACAGGGGGCCTGCTCTGGGCCACATGGGGTTGGTGGTTATAAGGAGGGGAGCCTGGACCCCCATTCCTGGGCTGCCATGGGCTCTTCTGGTGCTCGGGCCCTGCTGGGAAGAGGAGGTTGTCCTCCAGGCCAAGCATTAATGCTGGCTGAGCCCCGGGTATAGTGGCTTCTGCTGCATGGTTTGGGTCAATGTGGGGGCATGACAGGTACGAAGCTTTGTGCTGTCAGGTTGCTTATGTCTGCTCTGGCCACCTCGGGGGTATATCTACCCTCAGCACAGCTCCTGCTGGGCTGTCAGGTGTACTGTGGGATAAAGTCCTGCTGCCCTCTGGTCACTCTGCATCACTGTGAATGGGGGGCCACTGTTACTGGGGACCCTGTGCCAACACAGTGCTTGTCCTGGTTTTCACTGGGACAGAGTTCATCTAGCTCAGGAAACAGCCCCTTGAAGGGGGGACACTGCAGGGTCATGGGGGCTGAGGGTCACAGTGGTCACCAGGGGGAGTGGGAAAAGGGGGGCAGCCGGTTGAGGGGTGTGGGGTGGGTTTGGGGTCCAGGGCTGGCAGCAGCAGCGACAGCTTCGTGCACAGCGCGGGGGGGCCACATGCAGCTGCACTGGGGATGAGAATAGCAAGTGCGGCCGGGTAGCTAGGGAACAGTTGCTATGGGAGCGGGCCGAGGAGGAGTTCTCACACTCAGAGGGGGCATCTTGGGGTAAAATCCAGGAATTTTCTGCAGCCATGGAAGGAAGGAAGAAAGGCAGGCAGGTGGGGGGATGGGGAGTGGCTGGAAATTGCTGTCCCCGCTGCACCGCTTGGGATGCTTGTGCCGCCCTCCTGGCACTGCCTGTGCAATGGCACCCTGACCGTCGTACTGTGGCACCACACCATGGGCACCAGCGTGTTCGTGTGTCTGTCACAAGTCCAGGAGGCTCTGAGGCAGGGCTGGGGTGTGGGCAGAGCCGTGGCCAGCCCTGAGTAGGACAGGGAATGGGCTCTGCCTATCTTCAACTCCCTTCCCCCGTAGCATTTGGGGAGTGTCTCATCCTCATCCCTCTCCCTGCTGGAGGGGTAGGAGCCTGCAAGTGTGGGGATGCTGGTGTATGGCCAGAGCTGGAGCAGATTGGATCTGGGCCCCGTGTACACGGGCGAGCTCTGGAAAGACCCTGGGCAGTGCCCTGTGCTGCGGGGCTGTGGCGGCAGCTCCACACACCATTTTCAGGGGTGAAGGATGCTCTCAGCTGTTGCCTGGGAAACGGCTCCTCCTCCAGCCCACCATGTGGCTCGGGGAGCGCTCCTCCGCCTGCCTCCCCTCGCCGCCGTGGGGAAGGGGACGGGAAGGGGAAGGCAGCTCCCGGCCCCCGGCACTGACGGGGCCGGAGGCCTGGCTCCCTTTGCCCGCCCTTGGCCTGGCATGACAATGCCCGTGGGCCCCACCGTGCCCCCCACCTCTGTGGTCCCCATGCCTCAAGGGAGCACTCCCCCGCATGGCCGCAGCCCCCTGCGCGCTCTGGGTGCCGCTGGGGCACCCCCACAACCATCGAGCCGGCACTGCCCGGCTGCCGTGGCCGCACTGTGAGGTTGGATCGAAGGAGGCGAGTTCCAGCAAGGTGAGTCGGGGCCGGGGGACGCCTGGCCACTGCGGCCCTGCTGTGAGCACGGTGGTGGGGCTGGGCCGGCTGCCGGAGCCGCTAAGCCTGGCCGTGGTGGGAGCAGATTGCCAGCGCCCGGATTCCCTAGGTCATCCCCTAAATGGGCTGGGATGGAGGAAGTCCTTCCGGCCAGGCCCTGGCAGAACAATGCACCGTGTGTGCAGCCGCAGCGGGCACCCGCCACCCTGCCCACGGGGAGGAAGTAGCGGCGGGGTCATGCCCTATGTAGGGCGCCCACACCCTGCCACCCACCTGGCATCTGGCACAGTTCTGCCCCATAACCACTGCTCCTGGCACAGCCCCAGGGCACAGCGGAGGGATGGGGGGGACCCTTGCCCCCAAGCTTGGAGCTGTCTCAAGAAGGTGGAGGGGCAGCCCATGGGTGCGACAACCACTGGCCTCAGTCACAGCAGAGCTGAGCTGGTGACAAACCCCCGATAGAAAATGTCTGCGAGAGCCCTAGCATAGGGGAGAATTACTCAGGCCAGGCTGGTGAGGGGTCTGCTTGGGGCATCCCTGAGGGAGTGGGGTGACCCTAGGACAGGCTGCCATGTCACCCAGTGACACCTCTGTCCCTCGCTGTCCTGGGGGCAAGGCTGGCATTACTGCCCCACAGACCATACATCCTACTGCAGTGCCCGGGGGCCTCTGGCAGTACCCAGCCCGTTAAGGTCTCATCGGCGGCAGGGCTGCCTTCCCTGCTGGTGTCCCTGCGCTGCCCATCACCCGGGAGAGCACGTGGTTGTCACCCCTCGAGGAGGCTCTGGATGGCCCTGGGGGCGCGGGTGGTTGCACCCCGCGGGCGAGTGCGAAGCCATCGACCATGGGAGGCCGTGGCACCACCACAAGGGGCATCATCGCAGGGCCATCACCCCACCTGGACCCGGAGCCGCTACCGGGGGATTCCCGGCCCTCACCCCGTGGGGTTTCCGTGGCCACTCCTGGGGGATGCCCCGTCCCTCTCGCTACCGGCATCCCACCGCCGTTCCCCGGGGACATGGAGGGGGAATCCCATGTCATTGCC
>VXBA01005041.1:0-11123 GCA_013399895.1 Serilophus lunatus
AGGGGGAAATGAAGGTTTATGAAATCGAGGTGGAAATCACAGACATTAATGACAACGCTCCCACCTTCAAGGACATAGAGCTGGAGCAGAGGATAAGCGAGATGGCAGCCCCGGGATCGCGGTTTCCACTTCCCAGGGCTCACGACCCTGATTTGGGACAGAATTCCCTGCAGAGCTACGAGCTGAGCGGCGACGAGCACTTCTCGCTGGCCGTGCAGACGGGCCCCGGCGGGGATCAGCGTCCCGAGCTGGTGCTGGCCAAGGCGCTGGACCGGGAGGAGGCGGCGTTTCACGAGCTGGTGCTGAGGGCGAATGACGGCGGCGATCCGGCCCGGACGGGCACGGCGCGGATCCGCGTGACGGTGCTGGACGCGAACGACAACACGCCCGTGTTCAGCCAGGGGGAGTACACGGTGCGTGTGCCGGAGGACGTGCCCGTGGGCTCCACCCTCGTCACTGTCACGGCCACCGATGCTGACGAGGGGTTGAATGGACGTGTCAAATATAGTTTCCATAAAATTTCAGATCGGGAGTCAGAACTTTTTAGCCTGGACTCTGCGTCGGGAAAAATAACCGTTAAAAACGATTTGGACTTTGAGGAAGTCTCCTCCCACGAACTGGAGGTTCAGGCACGTGACGGGGGGGATCTTTCCGACACAGCAATAGTCACCATCACCGTGACAGATGTAAATGACAACGCACCCGAAATAACAGTATCCTCAGCTGTGAGCAAAATCTCTGAGGACTCCCCATCAGGGACAATGGTCGCCCTTCTACACGTGCAGGACCACGACTCGGGGGTGAACGGCGAGGTCCACTGCTCCCTTGATGGGGACGTTCCGTTCCGGTTGGAGAATTCACAGGGCAGCTATTACCGCGTGGTGACAGCGAGAGAGCTGGACCGGGAGCAGGAGTCGGAGTACAACGTGACGGTGCGGGCGGCCGACGGCGGGTCGCCGGCGCTGCAGAGCAGCGCGGTGCTGGCGCTGCGGGTGCTGGACGTGAACGACAACGCGCCGGTGTTCTCGCAGGAGCGCTACAGCGCGCGGCTGCGAGAGAACAACGCGGCGGGCGCGCTGGTGCTGAGGGTGCGGGCGACGGACGCGGACTGGGGGCAGAACGCGCGCGTGCGGTACCGGCTGTGGGAGGGGCGGGTGCGGGGCTTGCCGCTGTCGTCGTACGTGTCGGTGCAGGCGGAGACGGGCGCGCTGTACGCGCTGCGCTCCTTCGACTACGAGGAGGTGCGCGAGGTGGGGCTGTGGGTGCGGGCGGAGGACGGCGGCGCGCCGGCGCTGAGCAGCAACGTGTCGGTGCGGCTGGAGATCGTGGACGAGAACGACAACGCGCCGCAGGTGCTGTACCCGCCGGCGGCGGCGGCGGCNGACGCGGGGCAGAACGCGTGGCTGTCGTACGAGCTGGCCAAGGCCACGGAGCCGGGGCTGTTCCGCGTGGGGCTGCACAGCGGCGAGGTGCGCACGGCGCGCTTCCCGCTGGCCCGCGACGCGGCGCGCCACAGCCTGGTGGTGCTGGTCAAGGACCACGGGCGGCCGGCGCTGTCGGCCACGGCCACGCTGAGCGTGGTGCTGGCCGAGAGCGTGGCCGAGCTGCTGGCCGAGCTGGGCAGCGCGGCCGACGAGGCGGCGGCGGCGATGCCGGCCGAGCCGGCCGCCAGCCTGACGCGCTGGCTCGTGCTGGCCGTGGCCGCCGTGTCCTGCCTCTTCCTCGCCTTCCTGCTGCTGCTGCTGGCGCTGCGCCTGCGGCGCTGGCGCCGCCACCACCAGCACCTGCTGGCGCCGGACAGCGGCGCCTTGCGCGGCGTCCCGCCCACGCACTTCGTGGGCATCGACGGCGTCCGCGCCTTCCTGCGCTCCTACTCGCACGACGTGTCTCTCACCGCCGACTCGCGCAACGCGCACCTCGGCTTCTCGGCCGCCAGCTGCTGCGACACCCTCCCGGCCCGGCCGCCTCCCGACGAGCCCGCGCCGCTGCTCGGGGATGAGGATCCTGCCGGTGCCCTTCCCGCGGATGCCGCCGCTCCCTCGGTGAGTTCCTCCTACCAGTTATTTTCCGCGTTGCTCCTCTGTTCTTTCCCCGTCGAGGTCTGTGTCCTTTGTTTTGCGTTTTGCTGACAAGGACCGCAAAGCTTCATTCAGAGACAGGCTGATGGAGGGTGCTTCTTATTCCGTGGTGGTGGACTTGGACCGAGTCTTATTCTTGAAATTTGTGGTGGAGGCAGCATAAGGGAGACAGCTCTTGGCTGGAGGATTGTGTTTTATTGTTCTGTTACTGTTTCACTTGGGTGTCACTGATCCGTAATCTCCTGAAGGAGAGCTGCATTTTTACAGCCTTGGTATTTCTTCTGCGAGATGTAGTTTGCAGGCAAATATTTCCTCCGTCTTGCTGTAAAGATGCCTATGAGTAGTCCGTGTTTTTTCTTGGTGCATGTTGAAGAGAAGTGGTCTGACGAACTGGCCGTTTGGTGAGAAGTGCTTGGAAATTTTAAGTGTTCATATAAAATGTGCAAATTTAGAGCGGTTGGAGGTGCGAGTCCTGGGAACTCTGTGTCAGGGGCTGTTGTCGGACTCAAGATTTCAGTTTCCATCAGTAATACAATGTAATGCGATTATTTTTGCTTCCCAAGTAGGTGTGACCTAACAGATAATATATCTCCAGCTGTGTTGAGAGCCGTGGGATGTTCCTGCTCTGTGTTTACAAGTTAATGCTTTGTATTCAACTAATCGCTGAGTGGGTACTAATTAAAAATGTCACAACGGGCCCTTTGAGATAAGCAAACTGATTCCACCCCTGCTCCATACCTGGATTAGGAATCTTCTCCAAGTGCCGTAACCGAGAAGAACATGATGTGATCCCTTCACTTCTGCAGGTTTTATTTTCTTGCCTTGTTCTTTATTCGGATCCCCAGATGGGCCTTTCCATCTGGTAGTACCTGTAAGACCTGTTACATTTGCCTGACTGTCCCATACATGCCTTTCATTTTTACATCTCTAAACGGAAGGTCTTCCATTGATATGTTTCCGTAAAATATTAATAGAAGAAACTGTCTTCCTTCTCATTTGAACATGGTAAGAAGTGATTTACTAGCCATGGTAGAGAGAAGTTGTCTGTGCAACTTTCCTTTCAATGGATTATATCTGGTGATGAGTATCAATGAGAACGATGTCAGCTGTAGTGAATATGAGGAGGTTGTAGGAGGTGCAGCGTGGGAGGAGGTAGTGCTGGAGAGAAAGGATACATTTTTTAATTCCCAGGTTCACTGTTGGACCACACAAAGTGAATATGCTTGGATTTCAGACAGCCAAGTTGTGTGTTCATGGGTTTCCTTTCCTACTACATACTACTTCCTGTGAAAGGTAATTTGACTGTAGCCTTGTCTGTCTTGGTAAGGTTGGGCCTGTGTATGTCTGTATTGAAAAATGTCACTCTAATGGCTGATCTTATTGTCTCCTACTTGTGGTAAGAAGTCAGTGCAAGATCAGGAAAGACTGGCCCCAAAGCTAGGGGTATGCTTTCATGTCATTCCTAGAGTCAAGGCCTTGTGTCACTTACACCAAATGCCCTTTTCCTATGTCTAGGAAGGGGATGAAAATCCTCTCATAAATTCCTCTGCAAGCAATACCCGTGGAAGTGCAAACATGCTTCAGGGTTATGTGTTAGAACTGCTGTGTCAAATGTCGGTTTTCCAGCAATATTTCCCAGTAACATTGTGATGTATGATTTCATCTTGGTTAGACTGAGCTTTCTGCAGCCTGGACCAACCCTTCAGATGTTTTTAGTATCTCTTGCTGGTATGAAGTCACTGCTGATGTTTTGTTGGTATTAAAACCGGTGAGCATGTAGGGATGGGAGGGTTCATTTGTCAGGAAATTCTGAGTTTGGAGCTTGTTATTTGAAGGATGTACCAGAATGTCATTTTATCGTCTGTGATGTCCAGCAGAGCTCTTCCTGTGAGTGGTAGCTTTTGGATGTAGACATAACCTTGGCATTAACAGTTGCAGATTCATGTACCAACCAACATATCCATGTGCTGTGGAAGAATGGTGGTGTCTTTGTGATGAATTTGTTGACTGAGTCTTTAACTGAGCTGGAAATTACTTGGAGAACTGTGGCTCCTGATAAGAGATATTCTTCTCCCTACAGTTGTCATAGTTGGAAACATTCATCTAAGATTCCTATACGATTGTGAGTTTGCCATTCCTCCCTTGTTTATTCTTGGTCCTTCTCATGACATAAAAGTGGGTCTCAGTTTGGCTCATGGTTCCTTAAATTGGAGATCTGTTCAAATTATCAAACTGTGTGAGGAGTTCTCATCCCTACCTTGAAGGTCTTCAGCTGCCAAGACAAAGGTTTCTGGTTCCCTGATCTTGCTGAATGAAACATTTGCCTTTTCACTTGTGGTTGACATATGGTCAGTAGTTGGATTAATCCATGGTATGACTCAAGTCATCGCAAAAAGGGTGAGAGCATTTTTTGCCAACTAATTGTTTGATGTCATGGCCGATGCCAAGCCCTGTCATACTGTTGTTTGTGATTCTGGTTTCCTTGTCCTGAAAGGCAATGGTAGCCCTTTGATGAGAGAATTTGTCCAATAACTGTACATTGAGAGGGATGATGCCTGGGGTAGGTGTTGTGGATAGGGATGTATATTCTTTAATGATTCCTTAATGATGGCAAAATTCACACAAGTGGTAAGAAATGTATCATAAAGAAGTTTGAAGGCACGAATTACTCTATTACGACATTGTTAAAACATTTAAAGAAATTTTATTATATGGATCCCTTTACTGCCTTGATTCCTGATGGAGTTGAGTGTGTCCAGATGTAATATCTATTGTTATATTTTTTTGATATTGATAATAGGTGTTGTATCCACTGTTATAGGATGAGATACACAAAGGAGAATTGACTCAGAGTCAGCCTAGAATTATTCACAGTCTGGAGATTCAAAGGATTGAGGTTGTCCCTCATGTTGAGTCACAAGTTTCAGAATGGATCTTCTTGCTCTCTAAAGCTCTAAAGGAGCTCAGGCACAGCCAGGCTCTGTCTTAGTTTCAGGCTTTGGACAGTGGTTTGTATCATTGCATGCATTTCATTTGTATTTAGCTTTCAGTCATTTCCTAAAGATGTGTTATGTGTCAGGAATCTCAGTGCCTTGGGTAAGGATTGATGTCTTAGTCTCACACGAGGACTTTCAAACCTTGAGAGATGTCTCTGCTTAAGGAGAAAGTCACGTGGCCTGCAGTCCAGCTGCCCTTCCGGGAGAGATCAAATTGGACTCATCCAAAGGTCAGTCCTTGATAAAAGGTCTCTCTGCCTCGAGGAGAAATCTTGAGATGTGTCCCACTGCAATGGAAATCACTGCCAAGCAGCATTGCTGCCTGGCAGGGAGAGTTCAAAGGCAGCTCCCTTTGGCTGCCGTATGTATGGGATAAACTGGATGGCTCATGTAGTTAAATTTTCTACAATGCAAAATTCTGCACTAATGTTCTCTGTGTCACTCTTTACCAGTGTCATTGTGGAACTTTATCCAAAATTATGTCTCCTTGAAATGCAGTGATGTAGAGTTTCTTCATGAATTTAATTACACTTTCCTTCAGGCCCTTGTTTTCTGGAAGATTGTGGGTCTTTCTCTCTTTTCTGATCAGTGCTTTTGTATCAGAAGCTTGTGTGTTGCTTTGCAGGAAACGTTTATTTCAGTTACATAAGACAATTTTTTACATCCTAGGAAGAAGCAATGGGTTCATGTTTCCCAGTTGTGAGTGTTGTTTTGCAGCAAATAATGACTTTGTGTGAAACCCAAATGAAGACAGAATGTAATGTGTGAGGAAAATGAAAGAGAAGCTAAAATTTCGTCTCATTAGAGTAATTCTGTTCAGATTAAGGCCTTCTTCTGTTGATGAGTGGCTTGAAGGACACAAGTTTCTCTGTGACGTTTTGCTCTTTTCCCGTTTTGGTGCCCATCTGTGGAATCATGCAATGGAGAATTTAACCTTCTCAAAAATCTTTGTGTAGGACACACATAATTCCAACTGTGCAGGTGCCCTGGGATGATCTTCCTGTGTGTTTCTCCATCTCTGGTAAATACTTTTGCATTTGAAAGTGTGACTATGCTTTTGCAGCAAATCCTTGCTTCAAATCTCAAAGAAAGAATGTTGTGTGTCTGGAAAATGCAGCAGAAACTAAAAGGGAATCTGCTGTGATTTTGTGAATAAGTGAACTTGGGAAATAGACCCATGATAAGGTTGTGCAGTGTCAGCTTCATATTTGTGAGAGATTTCCTATGTAAGTTTGTTTCTTTGTAATTATTCCTTCAGCATTCCTCATCATTTCTTCTTTCCCCCAGTTGACTGGGGATTTAACAGATGTGATGGTCAGAAGTCTCTGGGGAACTACAGGCCTTGTCTTGGATGCTGTGGAAGATTATGGAGTAGATGATGTTGAGTGCCATGATGTGGCATCTACAGGACAAGCAGGAGATCTGGCCCAGTCAGCATGGCTTCATGAAAGGCAGGTCCTGTTTAAGTGACCTGATCTCCTTCTCTGACAAGGTGGCCTCCTTGGTGGGTGGGATTTGTGGATTTTGTCTATCTCGGTGTTAGCAAAGCCTTTTTCACCTTTTCTTACATCATTCCCCTGGAGAATCTGGCTGCTCATGGTTTGGAGGGATGTGCTGTTTGCTGTTTGATGGGTAAGGAACTGTTCTGGATGACTGGGCCCCAACTGTGATGGTGAATAGAGTTCAATCCATTTGGCAGCCAATCCCAAGTGGTTGTTCCCCAAGGCTCAGCACTGGGGTCGGTCCCAGTCAATCTCTTTGTCAGTGATCTGGAAGTGGGCATTGAGTGCAGCATCAATCAGTTGGCAGATGACACCAAACTGGATGGGAATGTTGATCTCTGGAGGGCAAGAAGGCTCTGAAGAGGGATCTGGACAGGCTGGATGGTTGGGCTGAGGCTCAACAAGGCAAATGACTCTTTCATCCCATGTTAATGCCTATGAACATGGTCCAGCTGCTGTGGATGGAAGATGTGAGGATCACATATTTGCGTGGAATGGTGTGTGTCATAGAAAGAGGGGAAGAGGTTCCTCTCATCTGAATAGTTTTTTTACCCAGTCTCTGTTGGATCACTGCTCCTCTTTCCCTTTGTCAATTCATTAGTCATATATATTGGAACACTTACCTGTCTTCTGCAAATGGTAGAGAGCAGACAAATGCAGGTTCCTTTCTTGATATGGTCAGGATGCTTTTTCCTCTCTTGAAAATTTTTTCCCATCTATGAGGGTCAGAAGCCAGCTTGCAAATTGTGTGCAGTTTGAGAGAGATGTGAATGACGGGGTATGGAACAAATACCTTTTAATTCATGTTTGAAAATTCATTTGTCCATCTCTATCCCTCTCTTATTTCCGATGGAGAGTTTCATAAATACAGTAGTTATGTTTTCCCATCCCTGTTCTTCCTCTAGGCCATGTTTCCTGGAAGGTTGTGGTTCATGTTGACCATCTTCAGACTGTTTTTGCATTTTTGAGTGGGAGTTTAATACTAACTTTCTTTGAAAACAACAGGGAGGCAGAATACTCTGGGTGAGGAAAGTTAAACAGAAGCTAAAACTGAATCTCTCCTAAGCCACCTATTCTGACAAAAACCTTTGATAAGGAATTTGTGCTTATGATTTCTTATCTGCAGGAGATGAACAAGCCACAGAGTAGAAAATTTCACAAGGACTGGTGCATTTCCAGAAATGAAAACCCTACTATGTTGTCCAAAGAAAGACTTTAGCACCTTATTTTTGGGTCCAGACCTCAGTGGCTTCCAGATGGACAGTTGCTATGGGAGATTATTTTTCAAGGCAGGGATGTGGTGAAACATTTGTGCATTTATCTAATTTCAGGCATTAAAAGCTTTTGGTTTTGTTTATTTATAATCAGAAATGAATGAGAGGTTTGGGGAACCCATGCTGACACCAAGTGTGTAACAAAAATAAACAAGATCAAAGAACATTATTTCATAAGAGCAGTGACCTCTGATCTCCCTCTAGCAACCTCCAGAACTCAGTATACTGAGACTGTGAAGCTCTGCTGGCGAATTCCACCTACAGGAAGATGGTTCCTGTGTCTTTGAGGACTCCACACCTCTGTGCTCCTCTGTGGGAGTTCCTACACTGTGCAGGCCCTGATGTTTCTAATAGTGTCTAGTTGTGATAAAGCAGCCACACACAGAGCAGTGGGAGGGATTTGCTTTGAGTTCTTTGGTTTAATATATCCCAGGAGGTGTTGTTTCTCTGATGAAAGGAAGATCTGAGGCTTATTAAAGTCATTCAGTCCAGCCAATAGGGACCTCATATCCCTTTGAAATCGCTGCAGCTTGTCCAGCTTACACCTTGAGGCCTCAGTGAGTTTCCAACTCCCCCAGATGAAACATCATCAAAGGCAGAAATGAATTGCAGGTTTGACATGAAATTTGAGAACTTGGAAAAGGAGGAAGAGCAGCTGTTGTATCTTCCAGGATCTTCCTTCTGCCTCTCGCTTGTTTGAAATAGGCACAGGACTTTAGACAAATATGCCTTAACCACAATGGAAGAGAACACTCTTTCTGGATCTCCCTGGTATTCAGCCGACTGATTTCCTTTTCTCACAGGTGGTACACAAACCAGTGATACACATAAACTCTAAACCATCAGAGCAGTAATATTGTCATGTTTTTTGCTTCAATTATTTGACTGTTCTTGTGAGAACACATTCGTTTTTGTGCCACCTAAGGTACTGCCATTACTGATATTCCTTAGGTTTCATGCTAAAGTCTGAACAAGAGCTTTCAATCTTGTTGATTCCAGTCAAGGAGAGTTCCCTGTGGAGGGACAGCCCCTGGGCACAGCCCAAACCTGGGTCCCCACGAGTGTGGCCATCACACCTGCTGGAGTCCCCAGAAAAACAACAAAATTGGCCTGAGGAATGGAACAACTCCACTGCGAAGGAGGGCTGAAGGAGTTGAGGTCCTTAAGCATGAAGGAAAAAAGCCTCTGTGTAGAAATTGAAGGAGTTTTGCCCTTTCAATTTCTAAAGTAATGTTAAAAGAAAAATGGAGAGAGCCTATTTACCTGGGCAGGTATCAATGAGACAGAGGACAAGGGCTTTAATTGGCCAGAGAAGTTATGGATGTGCCTCCAGTTCAGGGGCAGGTTGCCTGAGGTTTTGAGTGATTTAGCCTAGTGGAAAGTATTCCTGGTCCTAGCAGAGGTGTGAATTCAATGTTCTTGAAAGAACCCTTTCAACCCTTTCACTGTTTGGATTTTGAAAGTCTCAACATGGCCTTGCACTATCCTATTGTCGGGTCCTTAAGTATGCTGATAAAAAAGAAAGAAATTTCAAGAATCAGAAATGAGCAAATATTGATTTGCTGCCGTACCATGGAGATTGTTTGCATTGCTTTCGGTTGGTCTGTTTTTCATGTTAATTCATGCCACGTAATGAAAGGAGAATTCAAGACCTCTAACACAGTGCTAAAATGCTGTTGAAATCTTCCAGATAATAGAATTAATTGCTAATATAATTGCGACCAGGTTTACTAAGAGCTGCTGAATTCCTTTCTTTATCACTCTCCTATGAATATTTGCCTCTGACTATTCATTTCGAGGATCACCTGAAAGCGCCCAGCAGCGCAGCTCCGTTATGAACCCGTAATCTTTAGATTAACCAGGGCTTCATTAATTGCTGCCGGGACCGGAGAGATGCCAAAGCGGCTGCAGTGGCGTCGCGGCGCCTCCGGGTGTCGCTGTTGGCCGCCGCCGAGCGGCGCTGGAGCCGCAGCCGCAGCCGCCGCAGCGTCCTGCCCCCGCAGGCTGCTCGCTCGCCCGGCGCCGGCCAGAGCGGCAGCGGCACGGGCAGCACAGGCGACAGGCGGCCCGAGCGGCGCGGACAACAGCGGCTCCCACACAAACACAGACCCGCACCGAAACCCGCAGGCGGCCCGTTTGGTGGGTGGCGAGAGCGGCTGGAAGGGAGGCAGGGCAGCGGCAGGAGGCAGGAGCGCGGCGAGCGCTGCCGACAATGGCGGGCAGGCGGAGGCAGAGCCGCGGGCCGGCAGCCGGGCGAGCGCTGCTGCCCGCTGTGCTGCTGTGCCTGTGCTGCCGGGCGGCTTCGGAGCGGCTCCGCTACGCCATCCCCGAGGAGCTGGCCAGAGGCTCGCTGGTGGGGCCGCTGGCGCGGGACCTGGGGCTCAGCCCGGACCAGCTGCCGGCGCGCAAACTGCAGGTGGCGTCTGCCGGCAAAAAGCACCTGAAATACTTCACGGTGAACGAGGAGAACGGGAACCTGTACGTGAGCGAGAGGCTGGACCGGGAGGAGCTGTGCGGCGAGTCGGCGTCCTGCTCTGTCAGCTTCGAGGCGCTGGTGCACAACCCGCTCAACGTCTTCCCTGTCGAGGTGACCATCGAGGACGTGAATGACAACTCGCCGGCCTTCAGCAGGCCTGCTTTGGATCTCGATATTGGTGAATGGACTCTTCCCGGTGCTCGTTTTCCGCTTGAGACGGCCCGAGACGCAGACATGGGAAGCAACTCTCTGCTGACTTACCAGCTCACTAGCAACCCGTCCTTCTCTCTGTCATTAAGGGAGAGCGGAGACGGGAGCAAGCAGCCGGAATTAGTGCTGGAGAGACCATTGGATCGAGAGAAGCAAAGCTCCTTGGAGCTGATGCTGATGGCTGTGGATGGTGGGGACCCCGCGAGGTCTGGGACTGTCCAGATTCGCGTTAACGTCACGGATGCCAACGACAACCCGCCCTTGTTCACCAGAAGTGTGTACGAGGCGCTAGTGGCAGAGAATCTTCCTGCGGGGTCCCTGGTGCTGCGAGTTCGAGCAACAGATGCAGATGCGGGTTCCAACGGGCGGGTCTCCTACTCCTTCGGCAACGTCCCGAACGAAGTCCGTGAGTTGTTTTCGATTGACGGTGAGAGTGGTGAAGTCAGGACTAAGAGTCCTCTTGACTTCGAGGAGACGAGTAAATACATCTTCCCCCTGGAAGCAAAGGACGGCGGGGGTTTAGTCTCACATTGCAAGGTACTAATAGACATCACGGACGAGAATGACAACGCGCCCGAGATCACGAT
>VXBA01005043.1:0-75977 GCA_013399895.1 Serilophus lunatus
AAGAACCTTCTGGACTACCTCCTCTCTGCCATTTTGAGTTCCCAGCAAACAGCTGGGAGATTGAAGTCCCCTGTGAGAACAAGGGCTGGCAAACTTGAGAGATCCTCCATCTGCTTATACAGTAATAGATCAATGTCTTCATCCTGGTTGGGTGGCCTATAGCAGACTCCAATCACAATGTCAGTTTTGTTAGCTGCCCCTCTCTGACAAGCATTCAACCCAGTCATCCTTAATCTCGAGCTCCATGGCATCAAGCGTTTCTCTACTATACAGTGCCACCCTTCCGCGCCTTCTCCTTCGCTTATCTCTCCTAAAGCTACATAAGTCATCCCACCATGTTTCCATGATAGCAACTATATCACATCTCTCCTGTTGCACCAAGACTTCTTCTTGTTTGTTGCCTATGCTTTGTACATTAGAGTACATGCACCACAGCTGAGTTGCTGATTTTTGATTTAAGTTTACCACCTTCAACAACCCACTGTGAGTGCAAGGTTCCATCCCCTTCGCCCTTCATACCTAATTTAAAGCCCTCTCAGCGAGCCCTGCCAACTCATGGCCTAAATACCTTTTGCCCTTTTTAGACAAATATAGTCCACTTGCGTCTAGCAAGCCAGGTGGGGAAAAGATGGTCAAAGAAACCAAAATTCATCTGCTGTCATCAACCCTTAAGCCATTTATTGATAGCAAGGTTTCTCCTACTGCATACAGTATCTGTTCCTGCTACTAAAGGGAGTGAGCAAAACACCTCCTGCATACTTGCCTCAATCATTTGACCTAGCTCCCTGAATTCCTTTTAATTACTCTGGAGCTCTTCTTAACAACCTCATCACTGCTGGCCTCAATAACTAGTAAGGGATAATAATCAGGGAGGCAAAACAACTCAGGCAACCTCCCAGCAGTATCCCATACCCTTGCCCCAGGGAGGCAGCGAACTTCCCTATGGGATGGGTCTGGCCTACATATTGGACCCTCCACTCCCTTCAGAAGGGAGTCACCTGCTATAATAACTCTCCTTTTCTTCTTAATATTACTAGTTCTTATCCACCTGACAGATGGAGGAACACTAACTAACTTCTCAGTACTATCAGTTCTCATCCATCTGATTGGTGAAGAACTGGGAGTGTCCTGGGGCAAAGAGCTACCATCAGAAACATCAGTCTGATCATAAATCACTATTTCATCATTAATCATCATCCCATCCTCAACCTGCTTATCAAATTCCAGGGCCCCAAAACTATTCTGTAAGGGCATTTGGAAAGGTGGCATCTGGAAAGGAGATTGTGTACAGGAGTGAATTCTATTCCTCCCATGAGAACTCACCCGCACTCAATCCTCCTCAGCATCTAGGTCACTTCCATCAATCTGAGGTGAAGTGAGGTGAGAAACACAGGACTCCTTTGACTCCTGGTGACCATTATTGAGAGGGGAGAGAACATGACTCCACCAGTCTATCTCTCTTTCGCTTTGCCAAATGTTCCTGAGCCTTTCTACTCCTCTGCCACCATACAGAGCAGATCATTCACCTGCTCACATTGGACACAGGTGTTTTTTGTATTACCCTCCGGAACTACCAGGAGGCTCAGGCATTCCCTACAATCTCAGCAGTCAGAGGTCTGTACGGCCGCATCTTTCAACATAGGTGATTTGAACAAGCATGCTCTTTTTACTAACAGTTTTCGATCATTTATTCACCATTACTGGTGAGACGAGGGAGCCAAAAAGAAAGAAAAACCAAAAGACAACTGCACCTACCTAGGTGGCATCTGCAGCCCCATCTGCTCCCCTTGCCTGCACGAACTGCCGTGCAAACTGCCTCTCTGTGACCTTGTTTGCCCAAAGGCAGCTGGGAAATGGAGTGCCCGGTGCTCTGTTCTTCCAAAAACCATCCATATATTGTCTATATTTTTCATATTGATACACTGATAGAAACTAATTTTGAACAAAGAATTATTAAGTTCTTCAGAAATCAGTTCAGATGATTCAGCTCAGGCAAAATGTTCAGAGAAAGACTAAGAGCCTGGGAATGCAAGTCTCAGAGGTGTGGCCTAATAGCCTAATTCCACAAGGACAGTTTCTGACCACCGTTAGATTACACTGCAGATCACAGTGGCACTGTACAAATCTTCCTAGATGAAAAAAACATTGTGATTTGAAACAGATAGGGAAAATCCAAGACACAATGTCTGAACCCAAAGGGACAAGACACAAATATTAAGCTCTAACAAAGACGGAAGAAAAAAATTCCGGTTCTGTTGGAATACACTAATTTACTTAAATAGAATAATGACAGGAAACATCCATTCTGTTTCATAGGTTACAAGAAGGAGGAATGTGAAACCATTGAAAAGTTTTATCATTTCAAACATGTTTATGGAAGATGAATTTATTCCTCTCATAGTCTAAGGGCTCCATTTTTAAGGTTCATATTAGTAAGGCCACAGCATCTTCATGGACCTAGATAACCAAGATAACTCTATGATATGGAAATAATAACAGCATAGAAAACTACATGTGTGATAATGTGAATTATCTGAATATTCCCAAACGGATGTAGAACATGGCAAAGTTGTTGATAAAAAAATTCAGAACACTATTGTGAAATTTTTATAAGAAAGGGGAACATATGATAATCCTTTCAAAGAAGAATTAAAAATTTAAAAAAAATGGAGTAAATTTCCAAGAAATAATTATTAGAATTTTGAAATCATATCTAAAGTATCATCAACCTGAAACCTCATTGTGTTCATTTAAAAAGAAATACCAGCCACAAGAGATACTTTATCACATCCAAATTTTAGCAGACAACACTGGTGGCAAGTCACAAGGAAGGAAACCTACCTGCCAAGAACAGTGAACGTTGTGAGATGGTAAATGTCCACTACTCTTCTGATTGATTTATGTTTGGATTTGCCTTCTCAGCATATTGTTGAAAATGCTGAACTTGCAATTGCACAATTCTTTGTGTCATAGATCACTTACTTATGCTAGTACAGAGGCAAGGAGGAGGACTGATAATACAGTGTGTACATACATTACAATACTTACTATAAATTGTGAAAGTAAAATACATATTCAATCATTATGCAATGGCTTCCAATCAGAAATGCAGAGATGTGGGAGACTGAATCAAAAACGGAAGGAGAAAGAGTCTCTCTCTAATGAAAGATTACTGACATTCTGTTGCTAATTAGTAACGTGAAAACATTCCACAGGAGTCCACAGTAAAAAAATACAGTGTTTTGTTTTGTTTTTTTGGGTTTTTTTGGTTGTTTTTTTTTTTTTTTCCAATATACTGGATTAAAATTTAATGTCTAAAAGTTCTTCCTGAACAGAAAACAGATCTCTAAATTTTAGTTTCTTCCTTACAGATTAATAACTCAGTTTAGTATTTCCTGCACTTATTGATGGAAAATCATGCTAGAAATATTGGCAGCATAAAGCCAAGATTTCCTATAATGTCCCAAATTAGTTGGCTACCACAGGTTTATGGATTATTAATGCATCTCCTGTTGGCATTCTGCCTTACACAATTTTTCATTGAAATATTAAACCAAATTCAATCTTTTCTAGAGTTTTAGTAACATAAAGCTTGCAAACAGCATTAACCTCTGTTTCAAGAGTCTCTCATTCAATAAGTCTTTTAGGCATACGCTTAAAAACATCCATATTCAGCAAAAGACAAAAGCACAGAATGGAATTTAAGTGACAGTTCAGATATTTTCCTAAATTAGGATAAGAAATGTAATTGTTCCTATTAAATGAAAAAAATGTTTCACAGTAAGAAGATCAGCTTTTAAACAATGATGTTTATCTTAATAAACTGAATTCGCATTTTTTATTGAAATAAATAATTTAGATAATTAAGCATAAACATTCATAACTATTTTTGTGACTAGGAATTAAAACATTTCTTGTCATTCAGACAAGGCTGTTGAGTTGAATGCTAGGTGGGAACTTGTCCTAATAGAAACTCATTGTTAAAAAATCTTAAATCACAATTAAAAATTTTAGTGTTACTCAGCTTTCTAGATCATTAAAAAGGACAATTATATAAAACAGAAATAGTTATCTGTTTTCTTTAGCCAGAGTGCCTGATGAGATTAACTAACAAAATAAACACACATCACAAACATATACGTACAAAATTTAGCCTCTCAGTCCACGTGAAAGGCACAGTAAAGCACTTAGTTAGAAATCCTAAATAACATATAATAAATTTTTCGTTCCATTTTTATGCTTCCATTGTTTTTCTTTCGCAATAATTATTATTTTATTATTTACAAACTGCAATATATTTTATAAATTATAACAGTTTACCTCTTTCAGGTTCAAAATGCTGAAGATACTAGCAAAGAGTTTAGAGGGGTTAAATTGCTCTCCTAACAATGTCTCCCTGATGAAACAAAAAGGCACCAACATTCCTTCCAGATGTGCAATAAGAGAGAGTCATTCTCTTCCCAGAGGATGCAAGAACTCAGAATTTCAAAGGCTGATGCCAGGAAGCCTTGCCAGATACACTTCACAAAAAATGTTTTGATGAATTATTATGCTGAGCATCAACTTTTCAGATAAATGACTGAAAATAAATTAGTTTATATCTCAATGGAGAGTATAATTTTCCTTTTTGCTTTGGGAACTTGAAGTATGGAGAAAGCTGTTGAACATTCCACCTTTCACTGAACTAACAAAATTTTACTAAAACTGCTTCGCTTTCCAAGTCTCTAACTGTGTCTCAATAAATTTAGTCAGAGAGGAAAGATATCCACAAAAATTCTTACACAACAGTAAGATTTGTAATCTGCCTGAGTCTGTACAATCTCTAAGACAGAAATCACTGATCTGCAATGTTAAACACATACAATTTCTATGTGACTTCAGGAATGAAAAGAATCTACATGACATGGTTCCAGTGTTGATTATTACATACAGACTCTTCTACATTATAAACAAATCTGATTACAACATTGGCTGCGAATAAATATTGTCATGGATGAACGTTATTTAAAAAATCAGCAGTGTGGTAATTTTTATCTGAAAAATTCCTCTGTGATAAAGCAGAAGCAACGAGAAGGAAGCTTTCAATTTCTCAACCATAAGAGCTTATCTTACACATTCTCCTACAACTGCATGTCTAGGAAAACCTGACCCCTGCTCTGTAGCTCTAGTATCTGCATGCAATAATATATCTCTAAAGGAAGAAAGATGTAAAGTATTTTTATTTTAGGTGGATGAGGACAAACTAAGAGAGAACTTTCAAGATTGGTATAAGAATTGGCCATCAGTCACACAGCTTCATTTTGCATGTCCTACAGTGATCAAAAATGATTTCTTAATGAACAAAACTGTAATAATTACAACTTCAGAACAGATATCAGAATGGCATTATCAGCTATGAAAGAGTCAGAAGCAATAGAAAAATAAGTATGATCAAGGACAATGTAAACAAAGTATTTCTTTCATATAGTGCAGACTTTTAATGTTTCTGTCTTCATCTTCCTCCTCTTGTCCCCTTCATGCTCCTTAATATTTCTGAGATTATTCAAATTACCTAAATGAAATTTGTGCATAAGAAACTTTTGGCTAAAACCATAACGGCTTATTACCACATTTTTTTACTGGCACAAAATCTGAGAAAAGCCTCAAGGTGCAAATGATCTGCAGTCTATTTAACATCATGGTTATTTATTTTTATGGGCACTCATTATTACTCTTTACTGTAAATTATAGGTACATTCCTGGCTCCATTTCCCACTGTTCCATAGTCTTTATAATAATATAATTTTTTAGATTTCTAAATCCTCCTCAATACCTCATCAATCAAAAACACATGTAACATCTACTAGTTGTTATATTGGGCAGAGAGAGTTAACCATGGAACAATAGCTTGGAGAACAGATAAAAACTTCACTCATATCCCAGGACTGGGCCACATGCCACAGGCTTTGGTAGCATTACTAAGAAAACCTGTTTTGCAATATCTTAAACAGTCTTTGCATTCAAACTGATATCCACTGAATTATCGTTCCTATTTTGTTATGGATTATGTGCTGAACTAGTTCCATCAAGTTTAAAACAGTATGCCGTAATTTTGACTAAATTTAAGCCCGTGCTTCTTTTTCTACGGAAACAGTGTATGCCCATTTCTGCTGTCACAGAAAATTTTCATGAACACTTTGATAAACAGCTGTTATGCTAAAGTTGTTTATAGTTGTAATGGCATCAGCTTCAGTAAAGAAATGACACAGGATCAGAATTGATCACATAATCATTTTTGTGGATAACTTAGAAAACAATAGCTTGGATCATTTCAGTTACTGGACAGGAAAATACTTGTGCTTTCATGAAAAAGCCCTTGACTTACTAATCATCTCCCCATTAAAGCTGATCTGGGTTGCAGGCACTCTCTTTACAGTACCTTTAGAAAAAAGTGGGTTTGAACAGGCTAAATGATGAGGTATTTCTCCTTTCCTGAAACTGTGTTTTGAAATTGCTAGGAAGAAAGGCTGTAACAAAAAAGAGGTCCTTTAGTAAAATGACACTTTATCAAATAAGCAAATGAAAATAACTTATTAAAATGTAAATTGTACATCAAGATTAACAACTTTTTATTTAACTACACAGGCTTCAAAGTCCATACAGATGTTTCAGCAATGCTTAACTATACTTTTTTTAAGAGAAGTCTTAAAAGATATACAAATATATTAACTGATTGCAAAAATAAAACATAAGCAACATGAGCAAGTCAGAATGATCCAGACAGGAGATCATTCTTAAGTTATTAAATCATTAAATCTGTGGTCTAAAACCTAGGATACTTAAAACCATAGAGCACCACTGACATTTTGGCTTAACTATTGTACATGGTTCTTTCTGCCTCACCATCTTAAATATATGAGTAAGGAAAACAGTATTTTTCAGTATTTTCTTTTGTCCACAGCCTATGTTGTACATTTAACTAAGTAAATGCAGCAGGCTATGGATAACTGCTTGTTGTGCATATGCTTGACAATAGGCCCCTCCCAAAACTTCAATATTCTCAAGGTGATAATGTAGCTGTAAGAGAAAAGTGTTCTTTATACATTCACGAGGAGAAAGCATACAGTAGTATCCTCAACTTTTCTCCAAAGCAGCATACATTTCATTAAAATTCTTCCTGTGTTTTAATAAGAAACATAGACGACTAAAAAAAAAATATATATATATACACACGTAAAATGAAGCATGGTAAGGTCTGTAAAAATCCTGCTGTAAAAACAGCATAAATTCCTTTGGTTTTCCCCCCCTCCTCTTAGAACCACCTTTCTGATGTTAAACAGAGGGGGGAAAAGGTGATGGTGGAGGGATAGGACACAGCAACAAAAAAGAAGTCTCATGAGATTCAATAAGTAATCCTTTATTACGCTCATCTGAGTTGAGGATGCGTATGACATGTTATTACTGTAAACACTCAGATAGATTTGGAGACATGGTGGGTTGAAGTCAAGAAAAAGAAACATATCCCATAAGCAGAATTACTAAATCTTTCTCTAAACAAATACAATGACTGGAGACAGCAGGTGCCAGACCCTTTGTTAATTGTGCCCCAAGGCTCTAAAGCTCCCTGCCTTGTGACATGAGATCAAGCTCTCTTCTTGACCTGTTTTAAAAATTCCCATTCTTTCAAGCTTATTCACTTGCTTAGCCAAGCTGTATAGATTATTGCATCCTGTGCCCAGAGACTCTCTCTATAAAAGATACTTCATAAATGCAGATTGCTTTGTTAATCAGAATTTCTTCACTCCCTCTGGCTTGTTATCTAAAGAAGCTCTTCAAGCCTTTCCTGGTGCTCCTTATTTTTCGTTTGCTTGTTGTTTGTTATGTATTAAGCATCAAGGCAATAACATATGAAAAAATTAGCTTAAAAAATTTATTCAATTATACAACAATCACAGAAAATGTAAGTGGAGGCTTTAAGTCAGAGAATGTTTTGGATGTGCTTTTAAGCAACTACAAACTGATAAAATGCAACTTTATAATTTCCTGGGTTATACAAGCGTGATTGTCTTTAAAGTTCCTCTGGCTTTATATTCTCTTCTGTAGTTTCTTTCATGTTTGTAAGAGATAGCACTCAATTCTGCTCATCTAAGCTTCCCACAAGGTATTAGAACTACATGAGGGAAAAGGTAAGAGCATGAGTTGACTAATTAAATCTGTGAGAGTGCACTTTTTGTCTAAATATTGGAGTGATTGTCAAGGAGACAGAAGCTCTGACCGTATTTCATAGTCAAATTATGATTGTCATTGTTCACAGACTAAAAGAAATCTGACAGCCATCCTAAGATTTAAGATTCTTAAGTATCTTTTCAATGACATATTTCAGTGCATTTGATTACTGAAATTACAACATGATCTATTTTACACTGCCCCCCTTCCCCTTCTAATTTAAACACGTTATCTATCAAGCTCTTGTTAAAGAGGTTAAATCTCATCAAGCTGTTCTTAAGCATCTCCAAGTCTATTTTTAAATCAAGAATCACCAAAACAGTAACATTGGTGATGATGAACATTTAAATTACTATGAAAGAGTAGCAGAAACTCTGCATATGCTTCTGTTTATTCAGTTGCCATGTAGAGCTTGGTAAAAAAGATCAAAAATATCAATATTTAGACCATGTAACTTGGCACTACAAGAAAAGTTTGTACTGATGAAGAAGAAATCCTCTTTCTGAGTTACCCTCCTAATATACTGTCAACAAACTTTTAAGCTAAGTAGGGGTTACAACTTTAGGATGTGATACAAAACTGACATCGTCTAGCTGTGGTGCTCAAAAAAATCTGTGCCCACTGTTGATGTGTTTTGCCTGTAGGAAACAGAATTTTAGATGCTTTCATACTGATCTAAATTTGCTCCCAAGATACCTGAGCTTAGTACTAAGGAATATAGATGTAGCCTAGAGAGTAGGCAGGGAAGCTCTCTAGGGCTGAAGGTGCTTCCCTCAGCTCAGCAGGCAATGGCTGACTAATACAAAGAGCATGTTACAGGTATGCATACATACAACCTTTAATTCTCAAAGATTTTAAATATATTGTACACAAATACTGCTCAGCAATTGATCTGGAATGAATTTAAGAGAAGTATCAACACAGCAATAACTCACCACATATGACATCATAACCTCTACATGTATGTGTATCTTGTTTCCCCTCTCCTTCAACATTTCATTACCCTATAAGTGAAGACTTGGCCAAAAATCTGAAAAGCCTCATCATATATCCAGCCACATATGCATGGCTAAAACACCTGCAGGTAGTTGTCTAGCATGTGTATGGATTTCCTACTCATAATCTGGGCAGGTTTAACTACAGCCAAGGATAAAAACTACCTATAGATTTCCCTCTTGTACTAACATATTTGCTTCCAACACAATATTTCTAACCTACAGATCAGAGAAACCATTCCCTAGGCTGATTGAAAAATCTTTTCTATTAAGCTTATGAAATCTAGGAATGGACAAGAAACAAGATGTCATTTTTATTAGGAAATAATAGAATAGCATTTGAAAAAAAAAATATCTCAACATCCATAAATTAGGGCAGTTCCAATCACCTACAAACTGGTATTAAACAGTTGGCTTTGGAACAATCTTCCAAATGTCTGAAGAAAAAACAATAAAAAACCAAGTCAAAACTTCAGGTAAGGAATGCTCCAGTTCTTTTACTTAAAAGAGTAGAAATGTTAACTCAATATTTTGGTTTTGTTTTTCATTTCACTCTTTGCTCCATCATTATACTTATAAAATACTTCCAATGAAAGGTAAAGTTCATTAGAACTTCATAGATCAGAACTTGCACCATTATTCACTTAAAAATGCTCTCTGAAGCACGTCCCATTAAGATTCAGTGTAATTAGAAAAATTTTGTTTGAATCCTAAATAAATACATAATTATTGTAATTATTACATAAGCTAAAATAGTCAAAAAGACTTGAAAACTAGGTTCCTCACTGCCAAGACCTGACTTTTGGAATCAGATGCCCTTTGCCTTCCCAAACTTTCTAAGAGAGTTTGAAGTAATGCACAACATTTTAATCTAACTTAGAAACTGGCACCTTCTAAAATTGCTTCAGAATACCTTTATATTTGGTGTCTCTGTACAAATCTTGAACAGCCTCTAGAACTTCACAGACAGTATTAATGTTTTACCTTTTGTGCCTATGGTAGTGAAAAACAGAACAACAAAGTAAGACGACTTTAGTGAAACATGGCCTCTCCTTTAGGTGGTACATTTACAAAGAATGATTTTAGATCCTTAACATTAATTTGTCAGGAAAATGCTGTCTCCATGCACGATGAAGGATTAAGTTTACATGTGCTTGTGAAACAAAAATTCCTTTTCTTACACAGATCTCCCACTCAGTACATTCCCAGCTACCATATCAGCCACAGCAACCTGTCATCTATTCTCACAGCCAAGTCACTACTAGAACTCTTTCAAACTTACTTTGTACTCTGCAAAATATACCTGCATTTTGCATTTTTTCTTTATTTACTAAACTGCAGTCCATATTTTAGCTTCTCATGGGAACAACTTCTGCCAGAATTCCTGAATTGCAATTCCTGTATCTCCTAAATCAATGCCATCTACAAATCTGGCAATCTATTTCAACTAGTTCATCTCATCCAGAAATTTCATCTAAAGAGCTGTCTTCCTTAAACATGGAGATAGGACGGGGGAAAAAAAGCATGTAAGAGTTGGCAGGATAAGAGAACTTGCAAACAATAACAATATTTCAAACATTCTCTCCTTTGTAGCATCTCCTGATGTTCTAATTCTTCTCCTGATGTTCTAATTCATCTCATTCTGTTCTGAATAAATATACTGCTTTATAATAAACAGATTTTTCAACACACACAAAAAATTTAGCTGACAGCTTCTCTTTCACTGTATTATTAAACTCACCTTGGTAAAGGAATTACTTTTTATATTGTCAGAATAGAACAATAGTGAATAGAAAGCACTGCAATGATTAACAGGAAAGGGACTCTTTTACCTATCCTCCACATTTCTACTGTCATTGTTATCTAGCATCAGATTACAGCGCAGAGGCAAACTTTACATCCACAATTCTCAGCTGAGCGAATGTCTGCATATTTCCTTTTACCTTTACTGTAATTTTCCTGGTATTTTTTCTTTACATATCATTTACTTTACATCAGTAATGGTTGGCTTTTGACAGCAGCAAATTGCTTATGAATTATCTAATATATTTATTTTATTTGTTCTAAAGTTCCTCTCTTTTCTCCTCTCATGGAATCCATCGTTCACTAGCCTTAAGAAGGAAACAATCGGCCAGATTAATTCATCAGGTGGATTTTGAAGAGGTAGTAGGTTGTATTTGACTGATTTTTGGGGGTGGGGGGGGGGATGTTTTTTGCCAACCTTTTGGCTTTAAGACAGATTCCAGCTATTCCTTTGGGGCCCAAGGGGTTACTTCTGTTGAGCTCACTCCATTTATTTCACAGAAACAAAATTTCATATTAAGGCTGACTGCTCCCACTCACATTTCAGCAAAAAAATTACCATCCCAAAGTTGCCTCACTCTGACGAGGAAAAGGTAGAGATGGAATAGATGCAGGTCTTCCAAGCACATCCCATTAAATACAGTGTTAAAGCTACTCAGTTGCCAGTACTGCAGTAGCTGGTGCAGAGGAAGCTAAATTAGTGTGGAGAAAGCCAGCATGTTGGCATGGTAGCCCTATAATTTTGGTACACGCATATTCTAACTCCACTCAGGCAAGACATGAACAATTTAGTTCTCTATTAATTGTGAGAAGCCATGTCTAGTACTACAAATGGTTTGAAAGAGCTAACTTGGACCAAGTCCTCTTTCTACACATCTGTATGTAGCTCGACACTGAGAAAAACTGAAAGAAAACAAATAAACAGGTTGTGGTCTTGTTTGATCTTTAGGTAGACATCACACAGTTGCTTGCACCCCACTCTATACAGCATTCCTGTGAAAGCACTTGTATTCACTAGCCTTATACTTTTTTAGGCTAGTGCTGAATATCATTTTTACAATTGGCAGGCATTCTAACAGAACTGCAATACAAATCTGTTTCACTTGAGAAGCAAAGCCTATGGTTCTTCAGGTTTTATAACATAACATTTACTACGAAGTCACTGAATTTTTCCCAATGCTTCACTATGTGATTTTAGGAGCCTATTTTCCCCAGTGGCACACAAGTACTAAAATTGCATTTTGCTCACAGTGGGTGAGAAAGTGCATACTCAATAGGTTATTTTCCATTCTTTATTTCCGTTTTATGCAGCCACAGGTGGGGGGTCTTTCACGTGGTTGCCTAGGTTTACTAGGCACTTTAGAATCATAGATAAGCTTTCTTAAAAGGGTCTTACAAAACACATCAGTGTTGTCAATCACAGAGTAAAAGAAATTCATTCTGTGTAAATTGAAATGACTTTTAAAATATCTCAAACTGTAAAAGGTAACAATGAATATCAAAAAAAGGGGATCAGCCATCCTTTGTTTGGTAAGGGACACAAAGAAATTGCACTTGTTTATACTTCTTGTTTACATCTCTGTTTCCTTCCTCTCTTCTCCCCAGGTGTGATGTTTCTGCTTAAGGGCATACAAAGCTAATGGAGGATATCACGGTACTTTCTATCATTTACTTTTCTAACAATGAAGTTACTAACAGACCACAAAAATATCGTGAAACAGGGAAAAAAGGGAAGCTGGCAACCTACTTATCATTTGCTTTCAGAGCTTTGAAAGGAACTTTGATCAGCAAACATATCATTAGATCATGAATACAGGCATTCATATCCAATAAAATGTTGACAGCTTTCTCTTCTTGCATAAGATCACGAGATGAAATCCTACAAAGTTACTCTTTCTTTCCTGAAGTCAAAATTAAAGAAACGAACCTTCACCTACTAGTAAAGCATGCACTCTGAACAAAGAAATGCAAAATATATTGCATCTTTTTGGCTGTTGATAGCTTGAAATAAATGTAGATGTTACAGCAAGATAACATATACTGGGATAAAATAATTTCATTGGTGTTATGCAAATAGCTGCCCTACTGACTGTGTAGGAAATTTTATCCCTCCCCCTGCCTCCCACACCCAGTTTTGAAGCAGGACTCTACACGGCTGACTATGTGGCTATTAGCATTTTTTCTAGTGACACCCACGTCCTCTTCATTCAGCTCAGTAATGTTGACTATAGGACAGTGGCTAAAGTCATGTAAGTAACCGATCCTGCTAAATAGTCTAAGTGCTCAGAGAAATGCAATCCAAAATGGAATGGACAAATTATTTTAATCATGAGAAATATGAAGAATAGTGAACAGTATTAGGACACAGCACTACTTTCTTGTGCATGCCATTTTCTTTTTCTCAACAGAGGGCTCAGATATCTAGAAACTAAGAATTACCAACTCAAAAATAACATTCTGTGTCACATATGTTCAAAGGCCTATATATTTGTGCATCTGAAACGGTAGTAGCCCATTAGACAAATTAGTTTTCATAAATGATACTCCTGGTCTGTAGAACGTTTTGCAACCATACTCTGATAGCAGCAAGCAGTTTTGTCTGCAAGAGCAAGAATTTTTTGAAGTTTTCTTCAAAAATGACATTACACGTAGCAATGAAAATACACATTTTCATTACAGCTTCTAATTTCAATAAAAAACCACTATCTTTCACATTTTCAACATTTGCTACACAGAATCTTAACATGAAGCAGATATTTACTACCTCTGGAATTAAAACATGCTCATATAAAAGAATATTCAAATGAAACATGCACGATATTTTAGCCCCCCCTTTTTTTTTCTTTCACTAATAATATAAAGCTTTATCCGTACAGAACAGTAAAGGCGGTATGGAATACAGCAACATGTGTCTATATGTTATTAAAAACAGTAAATTCCCATTTAAACAAGGGCTACAATCTGTGCACTAAACACTCATTAATGGTTATGAATCAAAATAAAGGGGGGGAGGACTTGCAGCAGGTGTGCATATCTATGAATTTCAATACGTTGTAAAACTGTCTGTAGCCAACAGCTTCATCACTTGGCCTTTCTGAGCTTGGAGACAGGCAATTTTTCATGATTTTACTATTTCTGGCCAAACAAAAAGTTTTTAATTAAATATACCACATGATTCCAGATGTTTGTTTATTTGTTCCAATGAGGCCATAAAAAATGCCTGAATGATAAAATTGGAGGACTCCTGCAAAAACAGGCTAGACTAAACATGGGGATCTCTCAGGAGAATGTATTTGCACAGCACTGGTGTGCTTTGAACCCAATTTCTCTGGAAAAGCTGTAAAACTGTGGCTGATGACTGGATTTCTTTATGGCAAAAGATTATAAGGCCAAGTGGTAAAGTTACTAGACTTAGGATTTTTTTTATTTTTTTTTTTAGGTGCAGACACATTGTATCATTAGTCCTCTTGCATATCTAAAGAAGATTTGAGATATGTTTATGGTTTTAGATAACAAATTTCCAATTATAGAAACTATGTTGCAAAATATCAGCCACCCTTTTGTCTATCCAAAAATATAAAGTTACATTTTTTTCCCTCATTAATCATATTCTCTCTGATGAATCACTTGTATGGGTGTCTTGGACCTAGACTTCTAGGTTAGCTTTGGCAAATATAGAAAGTTACAATGAAAAACCTGAAGGTGGAAAACAGTCAGGTCTTCAACAGTCAGATTGTGCACTATGGAAAAACAAAAGTCCCTATTATATTTGGAAAAAAATGCTGACAATTATGGATGGCTGTCTGAGTTTTAGGTCCCTAATTCTCATTATATGTAGAACGGGAATTTTATGCCCAGCATCTTAGTTATTCAATAATATTTTAATCTAAATTTGATTAACCACTTAATTATTCTGTTTTTCTTTTAAAATCATCTTGCAGAGAATCACTTATTTTATTCCCACAGAGACAGCACACCAGGAAGTGATCCTACTAGAACATACTTCTGGTCGGCTTGATCACGCCCCTTGGGTTTGCTTTCAAACCACAGAACACAGAGAAGGCTCACAAATTATCATTTAAAACCAAACGCTAACTTTCTGGCCATCAAGAAAGATTTTACACAAAACTGCAAGTCCCTTGATATATCATAGTTTAACATGATGATTTGCTCTCATCATCGCAGTATACAAAAAATAGCAATACATTTTTATGCCGCAATTCTAATAATCTACAGTACCCTGATTCAAATCCAACATTCCTTGTATACACAGATGAGAAATTGTTGACCCTGTAAGTGGCAAGAACATGAATGCATTGACCCAGAAATTTTATTTCTTGAACCGTATTAGTCAAGGACACACTCAAATTGAACTACAATTTATTACACATTTGGGAAAGTCTTTGCACTTTACAGAGAAACATGGAGATGCTAGCAGAGTTTATCACTACTGAGCAAGTGAGGTAAAGTGGTCCACAAAAGGGCACAGCTATTGGTGGTAGTTCTATTCCAGTAAACAAATAAATTAGGGCTCAGAAAATCTCCCACATGATACCCTCCTTAACCTGTTCTTTCATCACTGACCAGCAATAAACCACTCTCCATCTGAGATTTGAATGGATTACATCACTCATAGAACATTCTAATTTGGAAAAGACTCATCAGAATCATTGAGTTCTACTTCTGGCCCTGCACAGGACACCACCACAATTCCATCATGTGTCTGAGAGCACGTACTGGACCTCTCAGTTCCTTTGAAAGGCAACATTTGTGATTGTGTGTCAATTTCTAATGCATTTGCAGACTTGGGGCAAATACCAATACAGGTGGGCTTCTGTCACCAGACAGAAGCATTTCCTGGAGTATGCTGCTCTCCCGAAGCATGCTTTCTAGCATTTCTCCCCACCTACATTGTTTCACTCATTCCTTCTAGCTATTCTTCTCCCCACAAAGCAAACATTCAGAAATACTGAGAAGGCAGTAAAACCGAGTGCAGCTTGGGAGGGGAAAAATCGCAATTAGAGCTACGAATTAGCTTCCCCACTGAAGAAAAGGACACAAGTCTGTATCATTCATCTCACCTCCCAATATAAGTTTTGGCGACTCTACAAACATAACCAGGAGACATCCAGCATGGGAATACAAAAGGCCTAGTGTGAGACGCTGGATCAGTTATCATTAGTGTTCTGTTACTGGGTCAGAGCCAATCCAGGTGTGTGTGCTGGGGGAAGAGCCAGGCCAGAGTTCACATGGACAGGCCTGCAGCCATGGAAGGCACATGGCAAGGCTCACAGTCCAAAGGCCCCTGGTAGCCCACACCCCCCACACCCCTTGCAACATCTGACCCAGTTTCTTACGGGCTACAGTGCCTCTCACTCTAGCCCAGGGCTACAGAATGGTCAGTGAACCAGAGGTCAAGCCTGGGGGACATGGCCACAATGGCCAGATCACAAAAACAAGAGCCTGTGCCTCTATTTTCTCTTCCTTCTCCAACTGTCTCTGTGTGAAGGACTCTCATGGTAACTGTTTTTCCCTTAATCTCTTTCTTTACTCCTTTTTCACACCTTCTCTCTTCCTTTACTCCTGCTTCTCTTAATGTCTTTTCTTCTTTTTTCCTTAACCTCTTTTGGGTAAAACTTTTGCCAAAATGTTTTATTTTTTCACTAAATTAAAAGAAATTCTCTTGGAAAATGCATGTGGTGTCCTCTTTTTACATGGTCTCGAGGTATTAAAGATCTAAAAGGGTTTTCAAAAGCTTAGTAGGCAAACTCTAGAGATGTTAAGTATATTCTTAAAAGTAATACTCCCAGTTAAACATACAGCTTTAAGACTGGGGTCTTACACCTGGTCTGCCCTTTTCACAGATGCACCAAAACCAGATTGCACTAGAATTCATTAAACTTCTGATATTACTTTTCCCTACATCCAGATTGCAAAACCTCAATCCATCTTTGATGGACTTAATTTTTTTCACATTCCTTTAACTAGAGGAAACTAAGACAGGAAAACAAAAACTTCTTAACCAAGACTTCTCTCGCATTTATACTTATCTTTACCATCACTTTGCTTTCCATGCTTCTCCTATGTCTCCCGACCTTTCATTAAAGTCCATTTCCCAAACTTAAAAACAAGGAACTAGAACTCAATTTCCCATTTCATACAGGCAAGTAACGAACAGTCTCTGTATTTTAGTGTTCTTCCACAGTGTCAAAAGAAGAGGATTTCCACCCACTTCCCTTGAGGCTAAGTCATGACCACAGAAGAACTCACTGTTGAGACATATTTCCTGGCACTAATTGGAAATGTTACAGCTTATTTTTGGGCATTCCTGACCCTGGAAAATATGATCTTGTCTGTTCCATGCTACTGAGAACTTTTTTTTTTTTGTTTTAAAAGTTATTCATCTCATGGTGAAAAGACCCTGGCCTAAGAAATCTGCAGTCTAAACCACACCATAACATCTTGCAGCTTAAAAGTGATGGTAATTTCAAACAGTGCCTCATATAAAACTGCAAAGAAAATATCTTGCTATTCATAGCATCTCTGCCTGATATAGCACTTTCATGTATTGCAGTTTTCTTAATCACCCTATTCTTAGTTACTAGACAAGTTAAAACAAATACTTCTTATACACATATAAGAACATACATACATATACAACTTTTGTTAACTGAGTGACAAAATACTACCCACAGGCTTTTATTATTATTATTCTCTTTTTGGACAGAATACAGTGAGCCTCTTTATGTAGATACACACAAAAATCAATTGATAAACATAAAATGAAGTTCACACTAAGAAAACTAACTAATTATGATAAGTTGCTATACACATTGCTTTGTGAGTTTCCCAGCAATGAGTTTCAAACTCTAAATAAGCCTCCAGTCTGAAAAAACAAGTACCTAACAACTGTGTCAATAATAACAACCGAGAAGACTGCAATGATAATATAAACAGGAAACTTATCTTTCTGGAAGTAAGTTTTTATGTAAACCATTTTCCTTTTCTTTTTATGTCCCTGATTTAAAGATAGCGTGGCTTTTCACAGTGCATATGCATGGAGTTGAAAGTTTTCAAAAATAAGCATTTTGTGTATTAAGATTTATTATTAAGAGGTGTATGTCAATTTGATAATGCACCTTCAAATAGTTTAAAGCACTATCATAAAAGTCTAGACCAAATTCCAGAATGATTGACAGGCATTATTAGTTACAAATGAACCTAAGAATATTTATTTTTAAAGTATGAGAAAGCTGAGCAAATAGAGGCAGAACAGATAAATCCTTGGAGTATAGCTTGGGACTTTTCACCTCACATCAGATATACTACTCCCTCTGGTTCTCCAAAAATTCTACCTTTTTCCTCGACATAAAATTTGAAAGGAGTAGGTGTTCTTTGACCTCTATTGGATTGTGAATGCTAGCACAAATGGATGGCTAAACCCTTATTGTGCATTCTAAAGTCCACTTCTGTCTTGATCTAGTGCATATGTCAACTCCTTTAACGCTACTATCTGCTTTTCTGCGTGGGACACCCTAACAATCAATCAGAATGAATTCTGTGTAGAGATACCAGTCATTAGTGAAAATTTACCAAGCCAAACGCTGAGTAAAGTAGCACAGTAAAATGACCACAGAAAGAAAAGAACCATATCAAGTTCAGGTGTCTCTCTAAGAGGTTATATGCCTGCATACTTTTGCCTGCTTAAGAATGTGGAAGTTTGGAAAGACCCTCTTTCTAAAAGAAATCTTCAGCACAATCCTGTTGGAAAAAAAAGAGAAACTGAGAGCAGAAGGAACTGCTCTTTTCCTTTGTTTAAAAAGGCTCTATAAAAATTGCTTTCAGAGCGTTAATAGGAAGCTTTAAAACATTTTGGCCCTGGATTTCTAGGCATTGGTTCTGAATGCAGTTTGACTTGCAAAATCAGATTAGAATATAAGAAAATATAGCTGCCATTGATTTAAACCTTTGTAGAATAAATACCAGTTTTTCATTTAGGCACTTAATTCAGATATAAAATGAGAATGTAATGCCCACACATACCAGAACACTTGGATAATTAACTGTATAGATACCAAAATGAGACAGTGGATTTGTTCACAAAGTTCTCGCAAGTTGGAATAAATTAAAACTATTAAATTTTGGCCTAAATCCAAGCTAAAGCTCTAAAAACTACTTGCATAAATACAGGCTTAGTTTTTAAAGCAAATTGCTTCTTCTTTTTACCAGTAAGCTATGGGGCAGACTTTCCACTGGTAAAAAAAATACCGACTGGAAATTATGTGCTGTATGCATGAACACAAAAGCTATAAGATACATGGTGTAAGTCATGCATAATTACATGTTTTTGCTCTCCCTGCCAAAAATCATAGCTAAATAGAGAAAAAATTCTAAGTAAATCTGTACCAATCAAATACATCTAGCTTGCTCCTGCTCCCCCTCCCAGTCCCTCCAAAATCAATTTACAGCTGTACCAAACCATTTGCCAGACTTTAGGATTCTGATAAACAATTTTCTCCAGGAGCAAATAAGAGAACAAACTTAGAGCATTGTTCTTACCAGTATGCAGTAAAAACTGCCAATGTTTACATATGCAACAGCTGATTCAATCCTATTTTATAAAATAAAGCATTCAGTGAATTAAAAAACTGAAGATATTCAGAACTTAAAATAGCATACTTAAGTCTTTCATTCTTTCCCTGGAGATTTTTCTATTGACTCCAATTAATCTTTTATGGGGCTTGCAAACCTAGAGATAGTTCTTTGTATAAAAGAAGTTGATTGAGTTAATGGGCCCTGCCAGCAGGTTTTTCCAAGCTTGGAATTGGTTATTCCAACATGTAGAAGTTTGAAAAGCTTCCATAATTATTTCCCAGTAAATATATCTTTTTTATATATACATAAAGAAACTTATCAGATCATGCTAACGATATCTCTTTTAGGACCAATTTTACTCTTTCTTTAGATGACACACTCTTCTTCTCCATTCACTTTATTTATACTTGTGCTTAATCACAAGGAAATTTTCAGCATATTTAGCATGCAGAGCGTAGTATTTCTGGGAAGAGTAAAGACAGAAGTAATAAAGAATTACATGAACAGCTAAGGGTAAAAAGTTAATAATTTGGGGAATATAATTTTCCTCTTTCATAGCAAAAGAGCAGGTATTCTCAAATCTTAGCAATGCCAGTGGTGCTTAGAACCTGGCAAGCTTCAGCTCTGAAAGAACACCCACTTGGACATGTCTGCAATGCCTACTAAAGTCACATGATTGGTTTATTGAAAGAGAGGTCAATCAGTAATGCAGGCACACAGCTTTTGATACTTAACGCTACTGGCATTTTTTTTTTTTTGCCAAGTCAGATAACAAATTCAGGTGTGAAGCAACACTATCATCAAAATAAAAAGGTCTGAGGATACTTGGCTTTTAATGGTACTTCTTTATGCATTCTTATAAAAGTCATGGATTTACAGCATACTGTCATTCATTTATTGCCTTGGACCATAGTCATTTAATTCAAGACTAGAAATTCAACCTCAAAGCCAACATGCTTGTTTGAAAACCTAAGCCACTTTTGTATCAGTTTCTGCACAAGGTCAGTGTCAGAATATAATGCACTACAGCTGAATATATGGGCTGAATCACAGATCTTGTTCAGGGGCATTGACATTCTACTAAAGCCACCTCCATCCTCTGTAGTGAGGCAGAATTTGTACACACACTAAGCTACCACCACTTCATTAATGTAAGAGTGATTTTGATTCTGGTATCCTATACAAAACCTGCTTCTACACAAATGGGTTACATGATAAATATAGAAACAATGTGTCATGTGGGAAATAATAAGAGTATTTTTGCTGTGTTTTTAAGCTAAAAAACTGCAAACTTTTTTTTTTTTTTTTAAACAAAGAGAAACTTAAAAAGAAAAAAAGGCAAAAAGCTTGGAATGTACCCTTCTTGATTGCTTCAGTTTTTCACCTGCTCCTTGAACTTTTTGTTCTTAAGTATGTAGAAGGAATTTTAGAATTTGCCCAAGGTGCTTTTTAAGCTCTAAGGACTGATGAAAAAGGAAATTGAGCACTGATCCACCTTTAATATTGAAAAACAGAGAAGAATCTCTTTTTATTGCAATGAAAATGTGTTAATGTTTCAAAATTATAGTCCTAAATTGTTAAACTGCCAAAAAGCTCTCACTTTACAAATATTAGAAAGTTTACAAATTCCCTCAAAATTACCAGTTCTGCATGTAATCATCTACTTAGCAATGTTTAAGCACTCTAATCTCTTTACATTTTTCTCTCACACACGAAAAATCACTGAATGTTATTATCCATAGATTTATTTGCTTTCCCAGTAGACTACCTTTAAATCCTATTTAATATGAGTTAAAATCTGTAGTCTTGACAGGTATGGTTTTCTCATCTAGTGTTTGAAAAGCACGATGTACCCCATAAAGCGAAATGCAGCAGTAACTAATAGAGAGAAGACCCTACAGCAAAGCTTATCACCTTGCAGCAGTTCACACCAAAAAAAGTTTAGTTCATACCTCTGTGATTGGTGAGGTCTCTGGATCCAGAAGGCAGAGGTGTATAGTGCATCTTTGGAGAGGATGATGCAGCATCACTGGAGGCCTGTGTGACAAAACAAACGTTATCTGTATTCTGAGTGGAAGACAATGGTAACACAAAGTGGATGCACCTGCAAGATGACTGCTATGATGTGGCTGCAGGTGCACAGAGTCACAAGCCTTGGAGGATTAATTTGTTTTTCTTAAGTCTGCTTGGAGACCCTCAAGGTAGTTATACTCACAAGAGTTTACCTGATGACATTAAATATCACTACTCAAAGACTGTTTTCATACAGCTAACAGCTTAAAAAAAATTACCATCATTGTCAGAAAATCTTTGAGAAATGTTAAAAATGTTCCTCTAGGTGAAACAGATTAATGTTTACCTAAAGGAAATTATGAGTGAGTCCATATGTAAGACAGAAGACAGAAAATAGTAAGCTGGGATAAGATACCATACTTTTTCAAACTAAAGGAAAAAAAAAGTTTTCCCATTCCATTGTCCTGTGAGCTAAATGAAGGGATCTATTACAAATTGTAGTGCTTGTAATGCAAAACCATGTACACTATATAGGACTGTTAATAATAAACACTGAAAACCCATACTATAAGTCTAATAAAAGAAGTAAGTATCCAAGAACAATTGCACAAAATCCTTAATAGCAAAATAGAAGAAACCCAAATCTTTCTCCATAATAAAAGATTCTCTTACTCCAATTTTCAAAAGTTAGACTGTAGAGCTATAGTTTTCAATAAACTAATCATCCTCCAGTCGGATGTTTCAGAAAGAGCCCTACAAAGACAAGAAAGCCACATTTACCATCTTGCTTTTTAGTTATAGAGCAGCAGCACTGTATCATTGGGAGAAGATTTAAAAATAAAGGATTGTGTTGGTGAATCATTACTGGTCTTTAAAATTCAGTTTAACTTATGGTAGTGATATGTCCAGTTTCAGACACAGGGTTAGCTCTGGAGTATTTACAATTACCCATTTCAACATACATAAAAAAGATGATGTGTTTTAATAGAAGATACAAAGGACAGTGTCTGCTAAAAGCTATATAATAATTTCTAATAGCAAAAATAAGGCAGAGAAAAACACAAAAGCTAAATTATTTCTTGAAACTTATGATAATTTACTAAAGTGAGACTTAAGAAAATAATTATACTTCTGTGCAGTTTGTTCCCTAATGATACATTGACCTGAAAACTGCAGAAGTTAATCAAAGGAATACACCTCAATATTACTCACTTTAAAATTAATTATATTCTCAGAATTTATATATTTAATTGTAAAGAATTCAAAAGCAAATTTACAATGTCTGATTAAGATAAAAGTATAAAATAGGGCTATAACGTTTTGGGGAAGAAAAAAGTTTAAATACTGATTCAAATATTAATTGCCAGACCAAACCCATAACAATGAAAATTAACCATGGTAGTAGTTTGTTAAAGGTTGTAACTTAGAAATCTTTGTTGTAGCTTTTGGACTCCTAAATGATAATGCATAAAAGTGTTAAGAGGTAAGTGACAGAGTAGATTAGTATACTAAGCCTCTGCTTTTGGAGACCAGCCATCAATTTCTATGTCAAACCACAGTTACAATCTCATTTTTGTCCACAGCAAAAATCAGGTCACAACTTGAAGATGCATCATGCATCAAAACAAGCAGCTTAATGGAGACGGGTTTGCCGAAACAGCAAGGATGCCACTTATTGGATATTAATAAAAAAATACAGAATATCCTGCCTCTGCTCTCTCACCAGTGATAATAAACTCTTTCAGGGAACCTCCTGTTCAGAGATGTATTGCTATAGACATAACTCTCACCTTCAGCTAGAGTGAATAACACCTCAGTTTAGCTAAACTGTAAACATGCAGCTCAATCTACTCTGGACGAAGAAATACAGGAAATCTTCTCACTGATGACCAATATGAACCAAGGGCACATAGCATGTCAGAAGGAGAGATAGAAGCCTCTTACACCCTGTGATGTGATACTTGAAATTAATTCCAAGAACAGGTATCTGTTCACAACATGTTTTCTTTGAGTTGAGTGGTTCTGCATAAGCCAAGAAGAAAAACATAAGACTACATCCCTGTAAATCACTCCAAAAACTGGAGAAATAAGTGGTCTCATACTGTACACTCTAGATGTTATCTGCCTATTCAAGTGTACTTATTTGGGACTCTGATAGTGGTGAAGGTTTCTCTTTGGTACTTTTAATCTCAATTTAGACTGTTGACAGCTTGATGATAGCTTTTCCTAAAATTACTGGAAGAGACTTTGCCATTTCAGCAATATACCACTGAGTGAGCAAAATTCAAGAGCTTCTAAAAAGGATATTGGAGTGAAGGGGCAATTTAGCTTTATTTCCAATTTCAGGAAAAGCAAGAACAGAAGGGTTTGTTTATTGGTGTTTTGCTGTTATTTTATGTACAGTATATAATTCCCTGTCAAACATAGAACAGTTTTCATTACCTTTGAGCTAAGCATTCAGTTAGAGTAACTTTAATTCTGTGGAATATCATCCAGGGTTAGGATTGTTTTGCACAAACACTGGCTCAAATGGCAAATCACGTTTCTGAGTAAGCCTGTGCACCAGCAGAAAGAAGACTATTTGTTTTCTCTACCACATACTGACATTTGGCCCAAAGTTATTTTCCAAAGAGATTTGTATAGATTGCATTACTCTTAATATTCACAGGAATATTTTGACAGTGACAGCACTGACATGTGACAGTTATGTCTTCAAGTATTGGTGACATATGCATCAGTAGTTCTTGTTGCAGTGGAAAGTAATTATGCATACAAATTGTTTCGAGGAAAGCAGTTCAAAATGGGTGATAGCTTCAGTTTTATAGAAACAGGTCAACAAGTCGCTCAGAAAAGGAATTCTAACATTATTATTAAAGAAGAAGCTTGTAGTTTTGCAAACACTACAGTCATCCGAGTTTTGCATCATAACATAGTATGAAGTTTGGAAGTTGCAAGGCAAATAGTTAGACTACTCACAACCCCCAAGTTACGCATATAACCAAACACTTGCTAAACTGAGGTATTTCTCCTCATATTAACCTGTGTGCTTTGTCCAAAGTGTTGTATTTGATACTAAGCGGACTGCAAAAGAGTAACAGATTTTCAAAGCATATTCACCAAAATTACAGACATTGTAGAGCTGCAGTAGAAAAAAACCCCACAACTGCAAACGAACAACTAAAACAAACAAACATAAAAACCCCCAAACAGAAGCTCCCAAACCCTAAATTTCAGGTAACTTTAGTTAAAGCAATGGTTATTGTTTAGGAAATGCTACCTTCTCAGAAGGCGTGAGATGTGGCTTGATATTAGCCTATATTGCCTGTAATGGAATGCCATTAATACCCGTTGATAGTTGATATTCTTCTATTTGTGTCACATAGCTTTGTATCGTAGCACTTCTCTACTAATATTGACCCTAATTTCTGAGGCATGGCACAAGTTCTTAACATATCTATACATATCAGTAATTTTAGCAGCCGCTAATCTATTATACTTGAAAAAGTTTACAAAACAGGAAGAACAGCAGCATGTTGGCATGTTCCTGACAAGGATTCAATAGCTACACAAAGCAATTACGAAAAAAATGGGATAAGTAAACTTCCATCAATACAAATATATACAAAGAAAGATTTCCTTACCTAAATACATTTAATTCCAGAATATTTTCAGAAGATATCATGGAAATAAATCTTAGTTTGATCAAGACCTCATCCAAAAGAGTGATGGTAGAGTGCAGAATGAGATGTAGTGGCAAACGCCCAAAATAATTAAGAAAATACCATTTACTACAGAACTATAGACATAAATGAAGGATTCTCTTGTATCTGTTACATTAGAATGATTTTAAGTGTTTGGGATTTCTCCTTTGCAACATACTTCTTAACTAGTATGGGAATATCTCAAACATCCAGCTTTTCAGAGTGACACTGATTTTTTTTTTCAGGTAACTGATAAAGAGGCAAATTTCTTGGGACAGCATGATACTCATTCTCAAAGTCTGACCCACAGTTACCAAAAATTCTTATGTTCTGTGATACTATTGTTTATTTTCATCTATCACAGTTTTAACACTTGTCCAAGTCATTCAGTAAGGTCACAGAGAAATGACCTTAGCAATTTGAAAGCTCATTGCTTCTCATTTGGTGATTTATACCCAAATAAAAATGTAAAATAATCTTGTGACATTGCAGTGATCAGCCCAATGGTACACATTCCATTATAAAGTGCAAAACTAGGACTTAGAAAGAAAGTATATTTATTTCAAAATACTTTTAATATATCTAAAGGGAAACTACAATTAAGAATGAAGGAAATCACAGCAATGTGTTGATTCAATCCCTTCGTAATGTATTTGTTTGGGGTTGAATTTATGACTTGCTTGCAGAGAGTATCAAAACACTACTTCAGAGGGTCTGTTTGTTTCCATTACCTTGCAGAGCAAGATATGAGGTCTTTGAGAATCTTGTGACAGCAGAAAATATTACAGGAAGCAACAATACACAAAGTCTTCAACTGGAATTGGAAGAACAAGTTTATTTACAATATATTTGCTTTTCTATGAACTAAGGAACCACACACCCAGTGAAAGAAAGGGATGAAGTGTGAAAGAAGGGATAGAGACTGGAAAATATGCAAAAGCAAGCCCTGACTCGAGCACTCTATATGCCAAGGTACAGCATGTCTGGCTCTCCTCTCCCCAGTTGTGAGCTTAGCCAGAGAGGTCGAACAGGCCAGCCAGAGTTTGTCACTGACCTCAATACACTGTTGCACACTGGAAAACCAAGAGATAGTGCGGCATCCTTACTGGGAAAGGCAGTTTTTCTTGATGAAATGGGATTTCCCAATTCCGCTGCTCCACAGACAAGCAGAGTTAGCCATGAGTTAGCACTTGTCTTTGCTAAACATCTAGCATAAAATTAGAGTCACTTTAATGAAGGGAAAAAATATCCCTTTGAAACATTTAGAAGAAAATTGTCAGCCACACACTGGCAACTGAGTCTCAAGAGTGTAGGATCTAATTAGACAGGAAAAAAAAGGTTAATTTGTGTAATCTCTGAATTCCACTTTTCAAGGAATAAAAAATACAATATCTGGATGGTACTAGGAAGGGAATATCATGTGTAGTACAAGGACATACTTTGCTGCATCAAAACAAATTTATAGAGACTAATGGTTCAAAAATACAAATGGTCTGCTATTTTTGGCAACCACACAAGATCCTTCAAGTATTTCATTTGGTGAAAGAAGTAAAGGAGGAACTGTAACTCAGATAAGCCAATCCTCTGAATCATGATTTGAGAAACAGGACTGCTATCCAAATTAAATCTCTCTACTCGACATTTCCTTTTTATATTTCTAAACACAGAAATAAACAAAAAACCCATTTTTGACTTATTTAAATTTAATGAATAACACAATTGTTTTAGCTATAATAAAGAGTATGACTTTGACCTTAGCAAATATCCATTCCATCTTTAGCAGCTTTAACGCTATTAATACAGGAGGCCAAATTATTCTAGTATTAGGATGACAAGAAGAACAGCGATCTTATGTTTTGGTTGGCCTTCCAATTCAAGTAACCTTTAATGAGAAAAAGCAAGAGAATTTGTTTATTTTGCAGAAGTATTAGAGTTTAAGAAGATTCAAAGCATTTCAGATTCAAAGCATTTCCTTTTTCTAAGAGAGATTATCACTTCTCATTTGAATTTACCTTTTGGTTTTTACTTAATGTTAAATTGCAAGGTTGAAAGCAGAGTGCAACTGGATCAAAAATGCAAATGAGTATCAGATAATTCTTATGCATTTAGGCTTAATTGAGTGTAATCGATATGTCTGGTGTGCAGCCAAATTCAACTATTGTGAAAAGCACCTAATGTATGGACATTATTTTTGGGCTACTGAATGCCAGAAAATAATGAGCTGGCATTCAACTTTGGTGAATCAGCCCTTGAATTTTCATCTAAGAGCAGTTTTGAATTATTACTGAAGATAAGGTGTAAATGTGCAAGGGAATTTTATCCATGTTTCTCCCATGAATCATAAATGAGGAAAAAAATTACAGTCTAAATTGCACTTAAAAGGAATAAAGTCTTTTCATGTCATACATGATTTATCAAAATGATCTCATTTTAAGAGTACTGTGGTGTATCTTGATTAATAACATTAGTAAGCATGATGAATGGCCTCTTTAATGGTAACACAGAATTTATCGGCAAAATCCCTTCCTCTACCAAAAAGGGTGGAAAGTAAAATATATGGCAGCTAGTAACTTGCAGAAACAGCTTAAGCAAACTCTGCTATGTATTTTGCATTTCGACATCTTTGAAAATCCTTAATTGAGTTTTTTCTCATTCTCATTTGGAAACAAATAACAGGTATTACCTAATGAAGCAGCTCTGACCACTACAAAAGTCACTTTGCAGTTCTCTGCAAAACAAGCTGAACTCTGCATGTACTGTACGAGGATGTAGTATATTAAGGTCTTTCAAGAACATTGGCCCCATCCCCTTATGACCTTTTTCAATATCCTCTTCATTTTACTTTAATATCCTAAATGCTTCCCTTCTTCCATTACTCCATTTTACCCTTCCCCCTCCTCCCTTTTTTTAAGCCTGCTCCAGCCTGCCCTAACTAATTTCCTTTTGGGCTGACAGATCAGAGGCCTTCCTACCACTGTTCCTTTTAGACCTGTGAAGCCCTCCTCGTAATCCTGCTGCTTGTCCACAATTAATCTTTCCAGTTGCCACATTATTAACACTACCACCCACAGACAGAGGATGCCTGAGCACGGCTGGACACTTGCTCCCCACTGGAGCATCAAAGTTGTCAATCACACACTAGTCAGAAAGTTGCCTGCTGTCAACATCAGAGGATTTCATCCTCTCCTACCCGCTGATCAAACATTTTTCTTCAGAAGATTAATTCTGAGTTCCCACCCATTTCCTCCCATATCCTCTTTCCCTTTTAGGTTTACTCAATGATCCATCTTCTGTATGGAAAAGGAAGCAGTGTATAATAGAAATCCTTTCAAAACAAAAGTTCAGCAAAACTAAATTTAAATCCCAGCTGTTATCAACCTCTTCCCCCTCTTCCTCCTCCCCAACCCCCCCCCCCAGTGCAAGTTAAACACCTTAAAGAGCTTGGATTAGACCTAGTCACAAATGCCTTTCTTTGATCAAAGGCTCCAAGACTTTACACAAATATAATCACAGGGCAACGACTGCATCTAAAGAGCCCGAATTGATTTGTTCTACTGTAACATATATCATACAAAAACTCACGTTAAAATTTTTGACTTCTAAGACCAGTTTTTTTCAACTTCTATCTCTCAAAAGCCAAGAATTTTAGCATCCTCCTGACAATATTTTTCTAAGGTCAAAAGACAAAAAGTCTTGAATGGTCTTTGCCTTGCATCTTTTAAAAAATCCTATCCCGGCTACTTAAAAGCAAAAGGATACAAGAAATTCTTCAGTTCACTCAGTCCAGTTTAATGAATTGAAGGAAATTAACTTCACTATTACCGCCTCTCCCTAATCATATACCACATTCTAATACATTCATTTTTTATAAGTTAAACCTCACTGCTCAAGTGGCTTAGTATCTTTCATTATAGCAGTTAACAGAATCTGTCCCTAAAGGAGCACTTAAACATTCTAGCAATTCAACAGTGAATGAAAGCAATATCCATTCATATAATCCAACAAGCAATCTATTCACTGTAAAACTTAATGTTAAGTCTTAAAATAAGAATAAATCCATTGAAAATCACAGTACAAAATAAATTCAAAGTTGGTCAATCATACTCATCCCAAAAAAGGATTTTTAAATGCTTTTTATTCTCTTAGATTGGTAGCTACAAAAATCAGGAACTCAACAAAAGACTCCCAGAAGTATAAAACAATAAAGAAAAATTTGATGGCCTTAAAACCTGATCTGAGATTGCGAAAGTAAGTACAAACAATAATTACACATATTTTTGATTGCATTTCTTCACCAGCAGCTTTATCTTTTTCGCATTATTCACATGCTACCTTCTTTTCATTTATAGTACAAGATTCAATGGGCTTACATACTAGTAAAATAAAGTGCAGGGAAAAAACAAACCACAAATAAGCCTGTCATATGCCAATGCCAAACCAGAAAACTCTGCAACTATTGCTAGAGAATTTTGAGTTGTCATAGACAATTATTCTTTGAAGTGCCTTATGAAGTGAACCACAAATGAATTTTGAGATGCTAGCAGATGCTAAACTTTTTCTAAGTCCTCACCTCAACGAAGCCCAAACATGACCTTTATTGTATGGAGTTTTTAGATATTACAACTTCAACAGAATCTGCAAAAGCATAGGTAAGTCACTTACGTGAAGGGAAGTACACAGATAATTTATTAGATTGCAAGTCTCCTTCAGTCATTCCCTGTCATATTTTTCAATCAATTACATGTCACAATTACAAAACATACTACTAGTTGAGCAATTGCCAAGAGTCCTGCTACACTATGGCACAGCAACAGTACGCAAGCTGCATGTAAACACTGATGCAGAACTCTAATACGCATTACATACAATACAGTAACTCCTGACTTTTCACAGCCCTCTGCTCAGTTCTGACTGAGAACTTCTACAGTTTTATTTTGCCAGTCTGCTGTCCACAGGTTCTTTAAAAGCAAAGACAGTATCAGCAAGCTAAATTGTTTTTCTTTTGGGTAGGAACTTCCAAGACTGTTCCATAAATTAAATCAGTAACATATTATCATCACTTGCAAGCACGTCCAATGATAGAGGAATGCAGAAGAGTGTGTATGTTTCACTGACCAGTCATAATCGTTTGCAATGTTAAAGGGCTTACTTCACTTTGCTTTTCATCCTGCTTGCTTTATTTTTTAGTAAGTATGGACAATGTTGCGAAATAAATGAAATTATATCCCCAAAATTGTAAGGTAATAGTACTTTAATGACTGTTGCTGAGTTGACCTGATCTCCTTAATAGGCACAGGAACTCAGAAATTGGAAGGTTAAAATTGCTTTCATTCTGTCATGTGAGAAAAAAACTGAATTGCAGCTAAAATCCCTTGTCACTCTATTTAGTCAGCAGAAGGGGGTGCTGTAGTGTAACCTATTTAAAATGCAAATAGAGTAACTTTTGTAGCAGCAGATTAAAACTAGCATTTTATTCACTTGGCATACCCACAGCACACTGAATGCTGGAATCAGACTTGTCACTGCACACTGTATGTTATTAATAGAGCTCAGAATGGTGTTGCTAAATGTGCAAGTTAAGAGCAAATAAACAAAAATGGATTTATCTGTGGTATTTGTTCTCTGGGAGAATTCAGCAAGGCCTGCCTCACACTGCAGACTTATTTATCCAAGATCACTGAAGCTTGATTTTTTTTTTTTTTTTTGCTTTAATTATTTGATTGACAGCCACTTACCACAGCCAGAAGTTCTGGGATATGTGATCTATAACATTAACATCGCAGAGAAAAACACAGGATTTTTTCAACCTGGACAAATAAATACATTAAATAAGACATGGAGGTAAGAGTCTATGGTGCACAACTGCTACTTTCTAATAGGCCTTTCTAGACTCTTGTGAACTACCAGCACATGAAAAAACAGAAAGTCAAAGGCTTCAGCAGAAGCAAATCAACACATTGTGCTGTGGCTTTACACTTCATTTTCCTACAATGTCAGGTGTCAGGGCAGGCAAACGGGTTTCCCCTCTATATTCAAGCCAATTCCTCTATTCTTCATCTTGATCTCTCAGAGATTCATCAAAAATGCGATTTAATTACATCTCCTCCCCCTCTCCCCCTCCCAAAAAGAGTGTAAACATGACTCCTTTTTATCTCCTGATACATCTGGACAAGTAGACAATGTGCTAAAACAAAATAAATCTGCCCTGACAGTCACATCAAAGGGTTCAGCTAGGGGCTTGCAGCTACTTAAGGCATAGGAATGTTGTTGCTAAGCATCGCTCTACAACCTATCAGTCCCTTAAAGAAGAGCTTTTTTCTTTCAGAGGGAGATGAGGAAAGCTGGAGAGTGGGAACCAGACTGCAAAGGGAGATTGGGGATTTTGGAGGATTTTGAAGCTTAAAGTGAATTGTGTGAAGAAAAAGGGGTTTGTTTTGTTTTGTTTTGCCTCGCCTCTTGACATACAGTCTATGTTTGGGGGAGGGAAAGTAGGGAAGGAAGGAGGGGTTAAAACTTGTTGATAAAAGATCTTCTGAATTATCCTCTTGGATAAAACCAAGAAAAGTCTTTGATATCCTTTTTCAAATCCCTATACTTATTGTAGATTAAAAATAGAAAGATTACGACCAAAAGCAATAGGCTGGGATATCAAGCCTGTTAAAAGTATATTGTGAAATTCATCTTGTGCCCTGATTTTCTGCCATTTTGTAAATACGTGTACATTCCTGAAGAGGTGAAACTAGGAATAATGTTCATATCCAATAAATAAGCTCTACAGAGACAGGAATTTTTTGATACATATGTATATAGCAAAATTTGATGTTCAATTTACTAGTAAAAACTATCGCTGGTAGAGAGAAGCCTTCACTGAAATCTTCAGTCTTCCGCACCTGCCTTACAGGACTTGATTTGTATGTTTAGCACTTAAAAATCTAAAGCAAAACTTAAAAAGGATCTAAAACCACACCTTAGAACTATACTAATGCAAAACACAGCCATAATGAAATGGACAGCTAAAAATTCAAATTATGCTCTCAAAGAACATACTTAAGGCAGATAGGCAATCCAGCCTGGAAAGTATGGAACACTTGGTTTCAAAGCTTAATTATCCTGAAGGGAAGATAAGAAAATGAGTAGTTTGGTTACAGGAACACTGAGAGGTGAATGGACTGTGGTCACACATCTTTGGCTTTTAAAAACAGTTGAAAAGTTTTCTTCTTTTTTCTTCTTTTTAAAAAATTAAACAAAGAAAACATGAAACAGACTCATTCTGCATGCAGGGTAACTATCAAGAATGTGAACAATTACTGAGCCCATGATATTACACAAATAAATAATACTTAGTATTATCTTCAGTACTATCATATTTATTAAACAGTGACTGAGGGCAGAAGTAACCATTTTTATTGTCCCATATAGCTCTTATTTTCTAATTAAACAGAAGGTTATTTCCACTGCCAACGCAGTCATTTATCTTATTTGAGTGTTACATAATATTTTTTTGCCAGCCAAGCCTGACTATAAAGTGTTCTGTGTGGTGAACTGTGGCCCAACTTGCTTTCCTGTTTGGTAATCATAGAAATGGGCCATCTCGTGCTGTGTTAATAAATAAACTTTTTGCAATTTCTCCTAAAACATGATAAAGCTTATACTTTGTCCTACCCTCTAGCTTCAATACAAGGGCAATGAGCTGTATTATTAAAGATATAGGTCAAGCAAACCTGATGATTTCAATCCTGTGGGGTGCTTTAGAAACTGTTGTCATATTACTGAGATCATTCTGCCGTTCCTAATTATTCCTCTTGGTTGCTTCACATTTCAAGTGATTTCTCTCACACTTATGTCAAAATTTATAAGCTGCTTCATGTAACAACACTACATTATTTCCTCACTTGTTATGGTAATATAGGACAGAAACTAGGAGAATGCTTTAATCTAGCTGACAAGGATAATGTAGTCTAGAAATGTAATAAACTTTGCATTCTACTACAAAGTTGTGGGTCTTTTCCCTACCATGAAACATTTCATATAGATAGACATCTTAGAAAAACTAATTGCTACAATAACTTGAATATACTCTTATCTGAGTTGCTTTTATCAGAAAAAATGTATCAGCATTAAAGCATTCACTCCAATAGCTTGTGCATTCTCCTTATTCTCGTAATTGCTATTCTGCAACATTCTGTTGACTGTACTGTAAAACTACATGCTGCCGAAAGAAACCTATTTCTAAGAAGTCTGTGCATCACACTAATAGTGCAAAACATTTGAAATTAACAGGCTGGGCTTTAACAGTGCTGTAACACATCTTGGGCTGACTGGCACAAAATTTTATTTGCACTAAGTAGCTTGAGACTGAGAAAACATAAAATCAACTTTATGTGATAGCCTCATGCTCTATGGAGTGTTTCGAAGGATTTCTCAAAGTAAAGAAAGCTGCCCATGGAAAAGGTAGTCTAATGAAACATTTGAATTTTAAAGCCATTGTGGGTCCTGCTCAGGGGTAAGCATCATTTCCTTCAGAACACACTAAAGGCTACAAAATTGTATTAACCCTTGCCCCATCAAAAAACCCCAAAACAAATACAATAAATAAAATAAATAAAGCCACCAACAAACAAACTAAACTAAAACACAATTCCAATTAGAAAATGAGCAAGTCATATGAGTAACCATACTAATATTTCTATGGATAATTTTGGTGAATTTGTTCGTATGTGAAATTTGCTGTATTTGTCAAATGTCCAATGGGTTTTAAAGTGCTTTCAGTAATGAGCAAACTGAATAAAACCCCCCAATAATATGGGAGTGAGCCCAGTACATCGAAGCATTCAGACAATAAAACAGAAATAGGAGCACTGGTCTGTAATGACAACATTTAAAGGGAGTTTTTCCAGATAAATTAAAAAAATATTTAAAGGAGGTTGCAGGAAACAAATAGGAGGCACAGATGAAGCTAGTGTTGCCCCAGTCAGACTGTCAAGGAGGGAAAAACAAACAAACAAAAAAAGTCAAAACAAAAAAACCCCAAACCAACCAACCAACCAACTTGAACAGATTTCTGGTTTTGCCTGTCCCTATTTCTGTCTTCCTTTATAGAGCTGATGACCTGAATGAAGGTAAACTTCGCTTGGTTTGGACATATGTGGGTGGGGAGGGAGCAGAAACAATATCTTCTGAAGGCTTTCATATCTGAATTCCAATTAGAATTATGGGAGTCCCGTCATGGCCTGACAGTTGGCAGGTGAATTGTTCATATGTTTGTGAGATTTCTTTCTTCTATGAGGACTTGTACCCCAAACAGAAAACCCAGCATGTATGAAAGACACACTTTTTTGGCTTTTCAGCTACCACAATATGTAAAACTGTCATGAAAGGAGATGATTTTGCAGTATGTCTATGCTCAGATTTGTTTCAACAAAAACAACTGCCTTCTTTTGGACAGCCAAAAGAAGGCAATGTTACTTCCAAATTTAAAGGATTTAGAGAAAGAGCATTTAGGCCTTATGACTTCAGAATACAAAAACAGGTATTTTAGGGGTACAAAGCATGTGATTAATCAATATTCTATTCATTTCTAAAGCATTTGCTTAGAGAACAGAAACAAACTCTCATAGGAATGATTAACCACAGGAAGAGCATTTAATTTTAGGATCTTCACAAATGAATTCATAAGAGATAAGAAATCATACACAAAAGTATTAAACTACAGAAGTGCAGTACCACATCAGTATATTTCTACAGGTTTTGGTGAATCAAAATAAATTAAAAACACTGGGAGACACTGGATGCTATAAATGGGAGAGACAATCCAAATACTTATGGAAAATATAATTTCATAAATTTGCTAACAACTAAAACCAAAACTGAAGTGCAAAAAACAGTCATAGCACTTATGATTTAAGTTTTCTTAATTCTCAAATAATGTCCTACATAAAGCAGTTCAAAACTGTCTGAGACTTCTTGTCCATGTTTATATATCAGAAATACATAACTAACTTCTATAATTACTTTTCTTGAACTTCATAATAATTGATGTTGACTTTTTCAATTTAATATTACGAAGATACCTTCAACCTTGCATGAGAGAGGAGAAAAAACAGCAGAAGAGTTGGTTTAGCTCAAACATCCTTTTCCAAGCTCTATGTGTGGATATTTGGAGTTGATTCTGTCCGAGAAATACTGGTGAGAATTTTTTGTTCCTTGAGGTGATGGATTTAATGAATACTGTCTTAAGATGTGTTCTGTCCCTTTGAGAGGTTTTCTATGCTCCCACTGAAGAATTGCTCTAGAAACTAGTGTTTCTTACTCATACAGTCCAGAAAGCACTTAACAAATTCTGTCCGTCAGCTCAAAAAACTGTTCCCCCAAATGTACATAATTCCAGGACATACTACAGAATTGAGAGATGAGAGGTTTTTTGTCAAGACAGAGTAACTGCTCATTTATAAGACTGCTGAACTTTTTCTGGCTTCATCTGTTACTATGGTTACTCACACAGCTGACATGTACTGAACACTTCCTGTCTTGGCTAAAAACCTGATATCTATGTACAGTCTGTCACAATTCTAGGAAATCTGTTCCAACAAATCAGTGCTGCCATTAAAGTTGTTCTTTTCTTTCTACTCTGGGTGTGTAAGCTTCAGTTACAACAGCTGGTGCTTCTCATATTCACTGCCCCTATTAGATGGAAGCTCTGAATCTTATTGCTTGTCCTGCTGTTCACTTGAGGGGATGATATACTGTGGCAAACTGTGATCAACCCTCCTCTTCAGACCCCCTTGGTTACACAAGACAGACAGAATTTCCTGGAGTTTCTCACCATACCTTATGTCACCCAGTCTTCCAAGAAATCATTTGACTTCTTCCCTCAATTCTCCAGTCTCCCATCAGCTTTCTACAACCACGGGCTTATCCAAATCTAAACATGTTGTTGTAGTAGCTTTTGTGCCACTAACAAATGCAATTGTAATATTTAAATTTCCCCTCTTACTTGGTAACATAAATATCAGATCCTCCCATTAAAATCTAAGTATTCTATATTTATGTCTCACTAATAAAAAGATTACACAGATCAGGGCAAAAAACTGATCTGCATGAAAGCATGCGTACTTTGTCAACATAACAACGGTTCACTGGTACTTAATTCACTGAGCACATGCCATGGTGAATTTGTACTATTCTAGCTCCTTAATCAAAATAATCTATGTTATATTTGATAATTATATTGCAAAAACTAATTGAGTAGTTTTTGCTACCAATACTGAAGCCTACATCTTGCACTGACTGAAGAGAAGATGGACTAAAGATTCACCTGATCTACCACTCGTCAAAAAGATGACGCTTCCAAACAAGGCATACACATTGAAAGAATGTAACAAATACATAGTGTATTGTAATCTTTCCCACAGGAGTTGGAGGTACTCTCATTTGAGAATATTAGAAACATCAAAGGAACCCTGAAACTTACAGATATAAGAATGGAACACTAAAATGGGTTAGCAGAGGGAGTGGAAAGAATATTTCCCTTTTCCACACCCTGAATATAAAAATCTGGGTACCAACAATACTGTTACCACAAGCAGACAAAGTAAACAGACAAAATAAAACTACTTAAGGAACTGAAGCTAAACAGAAAGAGAAAATAAGCCTGGATTATACAGTGGGCAACTTCAAGAGCTGCTTGCATTCATGTTTGGAGTACAACCAAACACATAAAACAATGGTGTAAAATGAAAATAATCCAGAACTATTTGACTGGACTTACATAAACCGCAGAATTGATCAGGTTGGAAGGAACTACAATGTATCATCTGTCCAACCTCCCTGTTCAAGCAGGGTCATCCTACAGCAGATTGCACAGGAATGTGTCCAGACAGTCCTTGAATATCTCCAGTGAGAGAGACTCTACATCCTCTGGTCAATCTGTTCCAATGTTTGGGCACTCATACAATGAAGTTCTTCAAATTCAGGTGGAACATCTTGTTCATCAGTTTCTGCCTATTGACTCTTGTCAATTAACGACTCTTGTCATTATCTTTTTTCTATACTGTTTCTTTGTGATAATACTGTGAGTTTAAAATTCAGCTAACCAACCAAATATCAAGTTTTGCACTACAACTGTGCAGTGACAGCAGTTTCTTAAGGCACAGGAGTATCTTAAGGCACAGTAGCATTTTTGAGAGTCACTCTAATTATTTGAACATGACTTGTGTATCCTCAGAAGTTACATTCCCTACATAGCATTAGCTTTACAAAGGGCAATTCCATTTGAATAAATGTTCACATTGGGTCAGAATTTAACAAGAATTTTCACACCTGTCTGAAGGAGGATTGGTAGTCTCACAGAGGAGGTGATATTCTAGGTACTCTCTCTTTCCCATTGATGAACATTTCTGTAAATTTCTCATAGCAGACTTTAACACAATTCAAATGCAAAAGGTGTTTCAGCTCTGTACTGCCCACAAGACCAGCACATCATATTCTGGCCACTTTCCCCCATCCTTACAAGTAGCTCAAGACCATTGCCCCGATATATGTTTCTTACACTGCAGTAGAAAATAACCCATTTTGAAGACAGTTTTTGGCAGGAGGAGTTTGGGGGAAGAGGGAAATACATTCTTCAAGTTGCATCTATATGAATGCACATAAATTATACTCTAAATGTCTAACTGAATGTTTTTGGTTTGTTCTTTGTTATTATTGTTCTATTTGGGGGGTTGTTGGATTTTTTCTTCCATCTATGAATACAGACTTGGAAGATAGGGGTTGCAGTAAAAGACGTAATATTTAGGTGTACATTGTAGAACACTTAGTTAGTTGTTCTACAAACATAAATTCTCAGACAACATAATGAAACAAAATGAACAGCGCTAGTTCTCATATCTCTGCCTCCACAGCTCCAGTTATCCAAGTTCAACTGTGGAATAAGAGAAATAAATATCAAGGCAGATATCTTCAGAGATTCAGATTTAAAAGAAATATTTGTTCCCAGTTACATATATTCTAAAACTTGTGGAAGAAATTCTAGAAAAATATTATTCATCTCATTCCATAGTTTCAGCACTGGACTTTGGTCTCAGCACCTACCTCATGCAATGACATTTTTTTAAGTAATATTATATCTGCGGGTTGCATGAAGTATCAATGTCAAAAACAAGATGATATATTTTGCTGACACACAATAAAATTCATTTTACCTGTAGCTTTAGATTAAACTATTAGAAACAGACTGGTGCACCAAAAGTTTCACACTTTACAAAGCAATTGCTCTAACAGCATTATTTAAAAAGCAATTGCTCCATTCCTTAAAATGTAACTGTTGCATCTGGACTTTTCACTTATTTTCTCTCATTGAAGATCCTTTTTGCTAAAGGACACTGTTTTTCCCCCTTCCCTGAATATGGCACTTTAGATAACGATATGATTTTATTACTTAGAAATACTTTATAACTGCCATAAAACTGCACTTTCCACTGTCTCACCTATACAGTGAATTTTGAAGCAAAAAGCTGAAGTCAAAACCTAGGTTGATTCCACAGCAGTCTACAGTCATACATATTGACTTTCTGGTTTCAATGTTACTTCATTTCTTGCAATGCCATCATCACAAACAGTAACTGAGAACTGTTCACTTATGTAGCAAATAAAGTGCCCAGTAATTGCTCTCTCATATTCCTTCCCAAGAGGACCATCCATAAGATGGTCTCTTTTCCACAGCTTCATTTCGAAGTATTTTGGCTAAAGAAGATTGGAAGATACATGCCTTTCACTTGCTGGTAGACACCTGCAGGCTAGCATGATTTCATTAATTTCCTGTTGAAACATCAAAGGAATTAAGTTTATTCCCACTAGCATGATCCTTACACTGTGGCACCATTTAGCAAATCGTTCCCACATTAACACACAGATATTTAGGCATCTGAACTTAGAACTGCAAGTAAATCAGTATAAGAGAAAAATGGCATGTTCTAAGTTGGTTAAGATGTTAACTTGACTAAGACTCTCATCATTCATCTTATTTTGCTGTCTAAAATGCTATTTTATGTGAAAATTCTTCTGCATCTTATTCTCTTCAAGCTCTTCTTTTTCAGACTGCTCTTTGGAGATTAATTTTTTTTGCCTTTTTCCCTATAAAGCATGTCTCTGAAATCGAGCTGCTAAGAGTTCTTTCGTGCTAGTGAAAGAAGTTAATACGGATGCTCTCTCAACCCATTTGTCAGTTTATGGATATAATCTTGAAAAAAGAGAAACAACCAACCAAGAAATGGTTCCTATAAATACAGTATTTAATGTATGAGCAATTTAACCACAATTTTCATCTGAGGGAGAAAAAACCTTGTTACACATTTGAACATATTTTCAAAGTTGTATTTTATTGTAATCATGCTCATCCTCTCTGATATAAACAGACACAAATACAACATTAGAAATACACCTGGAGAAAAAAACAATCTTTTCCAGCTCAGCTATTTAAAATAAAAAGGCAATCATCACCCACTCCTATCACTACCTGTACAGAACCTCTTCCATCAGACTCCAGTTCATTGACGAAAAGAAGCATAAAGCTAAAATAAGCAGAAGACTTCAGTACTCATCTACTGGTTTCTCAACTTGCAGAATGTACATAACTTTTTTTCTACTTTTAATATTGTAGCATTAGCTTGTCTACTCCCTTTCTCTCCATTTCAATCTACAAAAGAAAGAAGTCTGTTTTAAGAACTTTTAGAGGTTTTTTTGTGAATTAATCTTCAAAGATTTTTTCAGCTTCATAAAACAAGGGGGACTGAGTGTCCATCTAAATGTTAGATACTCATCTAAAACAGCAAGTTCCATTTATCACTAGTTAATACGGCTCCAAAATACATTTCCACAAATAACTAAAATCATCAGAAGACTGATGAAAAAGAGGCCAGGTGTGTGTGGGGGAGTCTTTCATGCATTGTGGCTACTTTCTGAAATATCCTCAACTAAAGAAAAATTTCCCAAAATAATAAAAACAAGGGAAAAATGCATTACAAATTGTTGTGGTTTTTGTTGTTTTGGTTTGGGGTTTTTTTGTGGGTTTTTTTTGGTTTGTTTGGTTGTTTTTTTTTGAAAGACAATAAACGTTGCATGATAATTGATAAAAATAAAACATACAGAAACCACTTGGGCAGGGATGGACACCTTTACATAGCTTTAACTTTTTCAGGCCAGCATTTAATCATATTCTTACAAGATATCCTGAACTGAGGCAAGTTTAAGCTTTCTCCTGAAGCAGACCTGATGCAAGTCATAGGAGCTACTGTCATTTTACCATGTGCATGTCCCACTGCTTTAGGTTCCTCAGAGACAATTTTAGTCCAAGAGTTTGGTTTGGGGTTTTTTTTAGTGGTTTGTTGTTTGGTGTTTTTTTTTCCATGCATTTTAGTTTTTAACTAATATCCTGTGCCTTGCAGTGGATTTTATACTTTTTAAATTAATTTACAATTTTAAAAAACTCATTGCAAAACCAAGAAAGGCTGCTAATAATATTGGACTGGCAACTTTGAAAAAATCAGACAGTGAGGTTCAGCCCAGCAGGAATGGTGTTGAGTGAATATTTAATGATTTACTAGTTCTACTTGACTGAACTTGCACCCTGTAAAAGGATCATATGATCACTGATCACAAGCTAAACTGCTTTTATTTCTCGCATGGCATCAACCGAGTGTCTGTTGTACAGTACTAGAGGTTCGTGTGCAACTCTGTGTAAGACAAGGGCAGGTTACATGCAACAGGCAGTTAATGGCTCATACCAGCAAGCCCTCAGCTGAAGAGAGCTCATGAGGTTGAATTTTAAAAAGGTAGCTGACCTTGCAGCTGGGAGCTTTAACTGTGTTTTTGCCCATTTATACCTGGATAAGTAAACAGCTACTGAAGGCTGAAAGCGCCCAAAAGCGCTATTTTGGCCAAAGGCTAATCCCCATTCTTTGTGGATGAAAGGACTCAAAACGAAAACAAAACAAACAAAAAATATTCTCTGCTTCAGGTAACATAAAAGTAAAACTGCAATAAACAAATCCATTAATTTAAGCTTAATGTTGCCTTAGCCATCATTCCTAATAGGTGAATCAAACATTAAAAAAATACTGAATTCTTCTTAAAATGACAGAAACATTGCAATCAAACATTACAATCATTTTACAATCACAATAAGGATTAATAATAATAATATAAACCAAAATAGGTCAGAAAGGTTCATCTCATGTAGATGAAATTATAAGTGATTAGGGAGCTGCTAGTTGCACAGCTTGAACCTAATAAAAACATTCATCATTTATGTTGCAGAAAACACAAGTCCACATGTAAGAGACAATGTAGGGAAGTGATCCACAGCCCTATGCATTCATCTCAATGTTTAATATTTTTCTCAATGCTGCTGTTGAAACTAATGAAGGATTAATGGATTTCTCTGTCAACTGTGGCAATTCCATAGCATAAAGAGGCACTTGTCCTTTGTGGAAGGACAAAAGGTTTTAAGGCCAAAACCAACTTCTCAGCCAAAGACTTCTTACTCATTTAAGAGCTCTTTCTACACAAATTTCAGCATACTGTCCTATATAAAAGATTTTTTTAAGATCTCTAGTTTATTTTATTTTTCCCTAAACCCTTTGTTTCAATATTTTGTATACAACAAAAGAAAAATGCCAACACTTTCACAGCTTCCATGCCTACCCAGTGTTCTTCTACATGCACAGACAGATGTACTAGAATATGCATGAGAAATAGACGTTTGAGGAGAAGGAAGGCCAAGAGGGATGTAGCCCTCAGTCACTAGGCAGCATATGTTACTTTATTTGAGTGACATGGCAGGAAAAATGGACTCAGTTTATTTCCTAGCTGACAGTCCAGGACCTGCCGTTTGATGGCTTGCTAATATCCATGTGTTGCAAAGTCAAACCCTTTATTCTGTCCAAGTACATGCGCTAAATCCTCAAATTTAAGTTATTCTCTTTTATCCTCAGTCCATGAATTCAACCTAGCAGCAACTAGACACCTCCATCTCCCATCATAAACCAGTCAGTGTCCTGAACTTAGTTCTTTAACTAAAAAGAGCATTTAAATTCCATTCATTACTTTTAAAATCCAGGAAAAAACAGCACACCATTTAAAAGAAAGAACACAAACCTGAACTTCATATGTTTAAATTCTGATCATGTAGCAGAATAGGGGAGTCCCTTTTTCTCCTTGATCTTGCATGTCCATTTGGAACGCGGCATACAAAAGGAATAAACCATTCTTGAAAAATCCATGATTTTTACCTAATTAAACCAGGCAACTAAAATTTGTAATCCAAATAATTCTATTTCTGATACTACATGAATAAAAGTGAGGAGATCCTTGCATTAGCTTACATAAAATCTAAATGAAATATGCCTTCTCTAAAGAATTTTAAATTTTAGAAAAAAAAAAAGGTATTTTGAAAGTTTATCCTCAGTTGTCTTAAACTACCACATCACTTGACAAGTTAAAATAAAGAATTCTTAACAAATTTTACATTTTAACAGAACACCAGTATTCAGTTCAAACACCTTCACATATTAGTTTCAAGAAAGATAGACAGGTTTTACCTGCATAGGTGTGTTTGAAATGATAGAATTACTAATGCTTGATTCATTTGCCCGAAAAGAAACCTTCTGCTAAAATACTACCATAAATAAGGTCTGTTTCAATGCTGCTTTTTGTTAGCATTTACATGTGTGTTTTTTGACCACTGCAAAACAGAAAGCTCAGCAAACACAGAGGGGAAGAGGGAACTGCCTTGCAGAAGCATGCCCATGCAGAATGGCTCACTGCCACACCTATTATCTATGTGCATTAGGAACTGTCTGTCTAGACGTCGAGAACCTGACAAGATGATATGCTTAACTCGGGGTTTGTATCAGATTTAATAGGGGGGATGCTGGCAGGCCTCAACTGGTCCTGGAAGACTGTACATGTTGTTTGACAAATGAGGTTGTACTGAAGCTGGGAACAAAGGACTCACAAAGCATCCAAAATAAAACAGTTTCAGTTTACTAAAAGATGTTTAAATCATCTACACCTCTACTTAAGGTCTAAACTTCTAAAGACGATAGAAATATGAGTCATCACAGCTGCAATTCAATAGGAGGTAGAAATAATGAATAGGATAAGAAAAAGATAGGAAGAAATTTGCAAGCAGAGAATTCTGACCTAGCTTTAGGAACAAAATAGAAAACAGTATGCAGAAGATGAGTGTCTGCCTGAGCAAAAGCTCTGCTTGGAATCATCGGAGAGCTTCTTGATAACAATGGGAACATTGTTCAGAAGCTAAGGACAAAATATGATGAAGGAGAAAGGGAAGGCTGTCCTAGCATCACTTGTAAACTTCATTGCTGAAGCTATGGGACCTAAATGCTGAGCCTTACATCTTGCTTAATACAGATCTTCATTTTACTACTAAGACAGTAGGATGTTGGGAAATAAGTAAATCACAGTGCAACTGTCAAACTCATAATACCTCCAGGGAAGGAGAAAATTCAAATCAGAGAGAAACTCAATAAAAGCAATGTTGTAGGCAACCCTGGGACACCTACACTTCAAGACTTCTGTAGGGGTACGTGGGAACCATGGAATGCTCCTGCAAAGCTGGAAAGACTTTCTGCAAGGAGTTGTTTTGGTGAGAATCACGAGCTAGAACAAATTTCCTCCATGAGTGTCAGAAAGGCCCCTGTATAGGACAAACTCAACAGAAACACTATCAGACAATGCAAAAATCTAAAAACTGATGGCAATATTTCACATCAGAGGTACCTTCCATAATTTGAGCACAAACTTAATCGTTTTGCTGAGCCATCCTTTTATTCACTTTCTAATTAGTTGCAAGTGATTTGAATGCACTTTGAATACAAAAAATACAATACAAAAATCCCTATTATACAAAATGTGTACTAAAAATTCCAAAGATTCATTGAAATTATATTTAATGATCAGAACTTAACAACATATAAATGTCATTCATTTATTTGAATGTAGTTATATAAATAACTCATTAACAAAAAGTAATACTTGGTAGCTGCTGTATGATGTCATCCAGTTTTTTGGTACTCAACCTACTAACGGCAAGTTGAATATGAGTCAGAAGTGCCCTGGCAGCCAGAAGGGCTAATTATATCCTGGGGGCATCAGGCAAAGCGTCTTCAGCTCAACAAGTGAGGTGATTGTCCTGCTCTGCTCTGCTCTGGAGCAGCCTCACCTTGTATATTGTGGCAGTTTTGGGCACCATCAGATAAGGAAGATATTAACCTCTTAGAGAGTGGCTAAATGAGAACAACAAAGATGGTGAAGGACCTTGAAGGGAAGTCATATGAGGAGCGGCTGAGGGTACTTGTTCTGCTCAACCTGGAGGAGAGGAAACTGAGAGGAGACCTCATTGCAGTTACAACTTCCTCATGAGGGAAGAGGAAAGGCAGACACTGATCTCTTCACTATCACAACCCATGACAGGACTTGAGGAAATGGCATGAAGCTGAGTCAGGGAGATTTAGGTTGGATGTCAGGAAAACATTCTCACTCAGAGGATTGCTGAGCACTAGAATAGACTCCCATGAGGGGTGGTCACAGCACCAAGCCTGACAAAGTTCAAGAACCATTTGGACAATGCTCTCAGAACACGGTGATTCTTGGGGATGGTCCTGTGCAATGCCAGGAATTGGACTTGATGATTCTTGTGGGTCACTTCCAAAGCAGCATGTTCTATGATTCTATGAAAAAAAAGCCTTTATATTTAAACTGTATTTATCTTTGTAATGTAGCTAGAAAATATAATGATATAGTAAACAAGTATCTTGATTTTAAGATAAACCTTTTAAGTTTATTAAACTTACATTGATACTTATGCAAAAATAATTTGTTTACAATTTGAACTGAAACTCAGGAACAAATCCTAACTCAATAACAAATAAGTATGGAAAAACATTAATACAGTTATTTGTGCATTAAACTATTAAAATATTAAATGTTGCATGTTGAGTTTGATTTGGAAAAGGATCAAATTATTCCCTCGTGTATTTGGAGGCCTATTCTGGAAATAAACATCCAATTTTGAGAGTCTGAGGGCACACATGCAGTATTTGAAGGCAACAGTTTTATGTGTAAAACAGAACACAACAGTTTAAGCATCCCTGCAGAAAGGGAATGTCTGTTGATTAGCAGGTGCCATAATATAAGAGGATGTCTGGCTTTTGTCTCTAACTTGCTACTAAATCATTGGCTCATTCTTCTTTTCTTTCTGTAAATTAAGGAATCTAAGGCTTACTTAGTTGTGGTCTTTCTGGGTTCCTAATTGGCCTTGGTAATTGTTTTGAAATCCATTAAGAAAAGGGCTATGCAAGTTCCATGCCATCACAGATACATAATATATTGGCATTCCAGATCCATGTGAAGTGGGCTATTTCTCATTCAGCTAAAGATTAAAACTCACTACCTATTTGTAGTGATTGGAAGTAGTCCTTCCAAAGAAACACAATTAAAAGAAGAAATGCTATTTTCATTACTTTATAGAAATTGTTGAAAGCCTTTCTTGCTGATCATTTTAATCAGGACACTGGAAGCGCATCTATTTTGCTTATAACACATGTTGAACCGTAAAATTAAGTGTCATACATATAAAAACAATTAAGGTGACAGAGAGCAACAGAAGACATCACAGGAAAAATAGAAAATATCGGCCTTTCTTAATATCCCAGGACTTGTAAAAATCATAAAATAGCCACAAATTAATATATTCCCATAAAACCTATTCTATGGAGCAAGAAGAATGTAATTGTGTGGGCACACTATTCCTTCAATTGCCTTCTTCCTGTTTACTACAGTGGCTATGGTCTCCTTAGAAGAATGACACTAACATCATTCCACAGTTTTTAGGACTAACTCTGCAATATCAAAATGCCTGAGAAGGCTAACTACTTAACTGGAAAACGATATGAGACACACTATTTTTTAGAAAAAGTTCTTACTAGAAATCTACTAGATGATAGGTATCACCAAGCCATCTTTACTGCCCAGATCCTCACTATTACCTCATAAAAACGACGGCTAAATCCACCCAGCAAGAACACTAAAACAAGAAAATAGTTAGCATAACCTGAACATATATGCGTGGGCCCTTATCAAAACTTATTCACTTAAGGCATGATGTTGCAATTATTATGATTCTATCATTCTTACACCTCTTACACTTCAAACCTGAAATAGGGCAAAAAAATGTAAAACTGGATAAATGAAAAATGCATAACATTTATGAGGAAAAAGAGCAAGAAATAAAAAGTTACAAATATGTTGTTTTAATGACATAATATAAAATGGACTGCTACTAGAATAATTTTCTTGGATTTAAGAATGCAGTACTATATATTCTGTTCGAAGAATGTCTCACTGAATTTGTATTCTTGCATTGTTGGTGCCTAGGTGCCTAATGTACTTACTAGCTAAGAGGCTCCACTGGTGCTATAGATTTGAGAAGAAAATATAGACAATGGCACTAAGCAAGAAAAGGCTATTAAAAGATTCAAAATTCCTCCACAGGCAGCAGCAAAACATGAGCTCCTTTTGTAATTTCAGAAAGTAAAATTAGAAAGGGCATTAAAGGGGAGGAAGAAAAAAACCTTCTTAAGAGTCTTAATCAAACTCTTACATTTAACAGCATTAATGCTAAGTATGCAAACGTTCATCCCACTGATCATTATGGTATCAAGAACTAATTTTCCTCCTTTTAAGAGCTTATATGACACATCACACCCCGTGGGCTTCCAGAGATGTATTTAAATGCCTAACAGGGTGAAAAGAAAGACATTCCAGACAGCCAGGTGTTACTGATTCACCCATTAAAACTTCAGTGTAAAATATCCCACATAATAGTAAAACATTTCAGTCATTAGCTGATCATAAACAGATTAAGATGACATTCTAAATTATTATGACTATATGTGTATAAAATTTACATTGCTCATCACATTATTCCAGGTGTCAGTAACTGATTATTTCAAGTTAAAGATTAAGGCATGTATTATTTGTTCTAAGAACTTAAGAGAAAAAGGAAGACAAAGCCAGATGTAGCAAATGGAACATTATTCCTAAAACAGAAGAAAACTTCAGATTTATTGGTAATGATGCTCATTCATACCTTACATAGCTGAAAATGAGGTCTTGTTACTAGTTCACATAATGAATGTGAAACAGTAAAGGAAATAAAATATTTTTAAATCTTATATTGCCTAAACCCTTGTTTGCCAAATAAAATATTTAATGAACATCCAACACTGCATATTTAGAAATTGACTTTAATAACAAAAGATGCAGAAAGACTTTTCCTAATGGTATGCTGTTGATTTATACAATTTATTTGCCTATGTATGTGAAGATAATTTTGATATTATTTTGATAATAATTTTGTGCCTATTTATTTCTTCTTTATCTGCGCTGTCAAACAAAATTTGCATTTTATCATTGAACTGTATTTCAATTCACTTTCCCCCTTTCAATTTGACACATGATCAAATTCCTGAGTTAACAAATTAGGGAGCATCACCAGTATTCCCATAGCTGTCAGTGGGCAAGTTCTTAACTCATGGTTCATGTGAAGAAAGTTGAGTCAACTTAACCTAGCTTAGAAGACAGCTGACCTAAATCAAATTAACTTGCATTTACTATAAGGTAGAAGTTTGTACTGGAAAGTCACTGTCATGCAAGAGATGCATTATAATGCTTTGTGCTAAAAAATGTAAATTCACAATTCGATTCAGCCAGTTAAGATGCACTACCACCAAGGAAAAAGGCTTTCCAGCCCTCCCAATCATGCCTCAAATGCATTTTCATTCTTTCCCATAAGCTGGCACTTGCACACAGCACATTGAATGACCTGTTGGACAGTTTTTCAAAGAAAAATAATACTTAAATAATGTTAGTTTTCCATCAGGTCAACAAACTAAACTGACCCACAGTACAGTCACCAGTGAAATACACGGGTAGGGAAAACGACCATTTCTTTCAGTGGCAGCATAGTCTTAGAGCACACAACAAGGTAAACCAGTATTTGTTTCAAGGTAGAACAGGAAAGGTACAACCCATTGGTGACTGGATGTAGAATCACAAGTCTGACATTGCCGCTAACCTTCCCCACTCTGCAAGTCTCTTCCCTGTCCCAGAATTTGCCAGTTTTGTCTTCTATACAGGATTGCTTGTGCGTAAATACACAGTATATAAAAAGATTTTTTAACTGGGCCACAGTCTCCAAGTGTACAATAGGAATACAATTTATCTCCCTGATTACCCCTGATTTCCAGGCTTAACTTTTTTTCCAACATTTTGCTATTTTTCCTTTTTTTTAAAAAAAAAAGAAAAAAAAGAAAAAAAAGAAAAATTAGGATTGGAATGCAAGTTTTACCACTGACTCCAACAGAAAGAGATGTCGCTCTTCAAGATTAGCTAAAAACAATGTCAATTGCTGTCACCAAGCTTCACAACTCTATAGTAATAAATCAGTCAAGACCAAAGCATCAGCATACTGCAAACATTATTGTTTTATGTTTCAAAAATATGTGAGTAAAGAATGAGTTAAAAATTATGAAATGTAGCCAGCCCACATTTTTTTAGTGTAATTACATCCCAGTTTTCTAGTTAGAGGCCATGAGATTATTTCTATTTACATAAGAGACAGGTAAGCACCTGAAAGAATGAAATCACTTTCTCTCATGCTTGAGGATGAGAACTGATCCATGCTAGCGTGTCTGGTCAAATGTATTATCTTGCTCTCAAAGAATGTTAGGATGAGATTCACTTCAAAAGACCAAAAATCAACACGCACTTGCCATCTGGGCTTCAGGTGGTTCTGGTTTCCCATTTCTTACAAGGTTCTGTCTTGATTTTTTTAATGTTTTCTTTGTCATGATACATCGGGTTAAAGCTGCTATTCACTTCAGAGAAGAAAACTGACTCTGTACACTAAAGCCCACCTGAACACATTGCTTTGTTAAAAAGAAATTCAAAAGGAAAATAATTATGAGTGAAAATAAGGATATAGAATACAGTAGAAAGGAAGAAAAAGAAAAGAAACAAATAAAAGGGGAAATAAAAATTAAATGAGAAGGAAAAAAATGAAGAAAAAGACTAAAAGAAACAAGAAAATAAAATGTTTTTAATATGTGGCAAGGCCAAAAAAATCGAGAAATAATTTTCCACAAACAAGATTTTCTTAAGTCTTTCTCAAAGCAAAGGAAATTGAGTCACAAGAAAGTGATATGATTTGCCAAATGGAATAGATTTTGAAATTCAAAACTATATTGGGATCATATTATTGTAGTCTGTTCTGCAAAGTGTGTTTATAATAATGCTAATGGATTTGATCTTGGAAAGATGTCATTTGTTAGTTGTGATACTGCACCTGCCTGCAGCATTTCACGTGCAATATATTATCTTAATTCTTATAACTGAGAATAACACTGTAGGTGTGGTTTTAAAAACTATACAAGTAAATAATACAGAAACTCAAATTATTACAATCAACCAGAAAAGGTTCCAAAAAAAATCATGATGTACTCTTGGCCACACTTCTTGGCAGACATGTTATTAAAAAAATCCCAGAAACAAAAGTAAAAAAAGCCCCAAAATATCACCCCACAACCAGTTTTTGCCAAAAAGCATAGCTGTCTGATACCATAATCCATCAGAACTCTAATCAAGGAAACACTAATGCCCATAGCCAAAACTCTAAAATTCCACTGTCCTAAGCCACTGAATTTTTGCCAAAATTCAAGTTCTACAGGACTGGATAACTTGGAGTGTATTTTTTATTATGTCAAGTCCCTTGAAAAGTCTAAATGGAAATGGATTAGACTAAATTTAAGACAAACCAGATTAAACTTTTTTTTTTTTTTTTAATAGGTAACAAATAGACATAGCACTGAGTAGCCTTTTCACAGAACTTTTCCTGTAAGCAAAAAAATGAAATAGGAGAGAGTCAGATTTGGTAATAAAGAGATCATCTCAAATGCAGATGTGTTGGACAGCCTGAATAAGCCCAAGGCACCTGACTAATGTCAGCAGAAGCCAAACGTTCTTTTCCTTTCTTTAACTTCACCTCACATACAATTTACTTCAGCTCTTCAAACACATAGGACACATCACATTCTGGTACACTGGCTTCCTCTAGGTAATGTAACCTGGGGAAAGTAGAGACACTTGGGAGGGAGGAGTAGGAAGAGGGCTGACAACTCACTGTTGCACTAGGTATTTTGCCTCAGAGTCTAATCTTGATTATTCTCCAGTGATTGTCCATCACATGGAGAAATACCAAGCATCCTACAAGGTACTTCAATAGAAGTCATCATCTGTTAAAAGCAAAGGAAATATCTTTTCACATCTTTCTCCCACTGATTAAAGACAGAAAGTAGAATCTGGTACTTAGTACCTGATGAAAAATAGCAGTGGTGGTGAGTCGCCCGTCTCTTTCTCTATGAAAACTAGGGTTTGTTTGTTTTCCCTATAGCTCAAATGCACAGTTTATAATAAATCCCATTTTTCTGATATTCTGTCTTATTTAGAAGAAATTCAGCCTCATCTCAGGCAAAACAGATTAGTGACTGGGTACGCAAACCAAGTGTTCATCTAACAGTGATTCCATGAGGCTTTATTTATTCAAATTTTTACATAGTGATTTCAAACTAGATAGAATCATTATAAGCCTTATCCAAAACCCACGGGAAGCAAGATGAGCTTTTAATTTTAAATAATTTTGGATAAATCTGCACGTTTTTTTCAAATGCTTATCACCCCAATGAGAAATATTAAGCATTTTATCAACACGGTCTTCCATTCTATTATTTCACAAATACTATGTCAGGCAGTGTGCACGTAGAATAGAGGATTTAACTGTGAAAAAAATTCATTTAGTTTTTGTGCTTTCTTCCAGTGAAAAATTTATCATGTCACTAAAATTTTGAACTCAGAAATTCACCTGAAAATTTGTGGGGAAAATTAACAAAGTAATGAAAATATTTACTAAGTCATTTTCTTTTTCAAGCATAGTCCCTTATGAATACTTCCTAGATGCTATGGCAAAGACATCTCAATTTCTATCATTCCAACACCTGACTCCAAGTGGACTGTCTGTGATGAGAAATGGGTGTGAAAAACTGTCTGTAAAACACTACGCCTCTCTGACTTATACCTCTCATTGTTAGGATTTCTAACATCCAAACTTCTGTAAAAGCATGCATTTACCTCGCAAGTTCCCTATGACGTTTCAGCACTGACTTATTACAAAGCAATTAAAAGAATAATACCCTCCTGAAATTCAGCCTTCTCCCTCTATTTGATCCTGTAACACCATTATTGCTTTTATTTGTGGTCTAGAAATTTATTCCAAGGAGTGTGATGCATAAACAAAAGATTTCAGAATGCAGAAACTCATTACAAAAAATCTCTTTGCCACCTCTCTCAGTACAAAACTAACCTTGGCCTGCTGACTAGAGGTGATGAGAACCTTTAGGGAGAACAGATGGGAGCTGAGGAGCTGCTCACAGCCCCACAGGAGATGTTTGGCATATTGAGAAACTTGGTCTTCTATTACAACACCAAATGGATAAAGAGTTTGAATGATAAGTCACTCCATGGGTTATGCTACTTTTCTGCTTTTAATGTGTTCAACAGCATGAAAGACTTTTTGTAGGAACAGCTGAAACTATTCACTTCGATTGGGGATTTCATGTTCGACTCCAACCTGATCTTGAGTCAAAAGAGTAATAAACATATTCATCTAAGCCAAGTTTATTATGAGCATTTGATTTTGTTTTTGAACCACTCAGCCCCACAAATCATAGTTTAATACTGATGAAAACAGCTTCACTGCAATATTTAGCAGGAGCTGCTTATGAAGCATAGCAGATACGTTGCTGATAATGCCAACTTCTATTCAAACTCAAAGCAAGTTGTTAGTAGAAATAGCCCTGTTTTCTATTGTGCATAAGAAAAAAAGGAGTAAAAAAATTATTAAGCATAAAATAAAAAGTGCAAGACACTAAAACTGTTTTTTCTTACTCTATGTTTTAACCATTGTGTTAAAAATTCAAATATATTTTTGTGATTAGAAATTGTTTAAAAGCATGCATGATTTTGTACACAATAGCAAATCAAGAACTGTAGCTGAACCCAGGTCAGCTGAGATGAACCAGTAAAAGCTACTCCAAAATGACTCAGAGATATATTTTCTTTTTCTTCTTTAATAAGAGTGCACACAGAACAGGAAGAACATCAGTGACTTCAGTCTCTGGCCTTCTAACCAAGAAAGGACTTGTGAAGGTGAATGGTTTGCAGACGAAGGGGATATAAAAGAGACAAAAGCAGGATAAAAATTAAATAAAAAGTAGCTGTCTTAAACTGTAATTGCACTCCTCTGCTGAGCATGCTTTCAGATATATAAATGTGATTTACCATCAGCTTGCAACTACAAATCAGGTCTTAAGAAACACTTGTGCTATGAAATTGTTTAATCTCATCAAGCTCTGCTTTCACAGCAAGCCATAAATCACAAAGTCTTTGTTATCATAGACCTCCACGAGCGCCTCTCAGGCAGGCAATGGATCGTGGGTATATATAATCCTGACTGCACAAACAGTGGGGTCGTCGCAGCCTGAAATACTTTCATAATAGCCACTGTGCAGCTGGTGGAACACAAGCCTATGATGGATATCTCATTTCCTACAGTCGGCATCTATTTCGAGCAAATTATTACCACATAAATTTCTTGTCAACAGAAACGGCCAATTAATTAAGTTAAAAATTTACTCGTGATCACATCTACAAACCAAATAGAACTGCAAGGCAATTTTACAGTTACTGAATATACTGCAGGTCAGTTTAATGAATAATTTTTAACTTTGTCATAAACTCAAAGACAGGCTAATATCTTGAGGAACCTGACTGGAGAGCAGCTGCCAACAGATTTTCACAAAATATATTTATGCAGATTTTGATTGCTGACATCTGGGGACAGAAAAAAAACTTCACACAATTACAAAAACTTCACAGGAATATAAAATTTCCTCCTTAAAACACTTTTTCTCCAAAACACTGCATTTAAATGTTTAAAATTATACAGAATTGTTTTTTGAGAAAAAAATGGCTTATTATCAAAACTGAGAAGTATAGTAAGTAAACCACTGTTGATTAGGCTTGCTTTTAAAATTATTTTGTTTTCAAGCTTCCAAAAGTGCATTTTGCATGCATATTTATCACATATGCACAAAAACATATAAAGTAGTCAAGAACAGCGGGTAGAGATAATTGGATATTTTTTCAACCCCAACAATGAATAAAAGTTATTCTTTCTGAGGAGTCTTCGCATAAGTTAAAACATTTTCAGAAGTCCAGTGCAAGAGAAAATTTAAGCTATGGCTTCCATACAAATCAAAGTGGGCAGATTGACAGAGGCATGAATACAGCTACTTACTTTGGGTTATTATCGACATAAAACTGGTCTGCACATTTGTAAGTACTTCATAATTTTCATTTTAACCTTTTTTCATCCTCTTTCCCTATGCACACATTCTTCCTGAAGTGAAAACAAATATATCCCAGCCACTGCTAACTACGAGATCAAATAGCCTTTTGCAAGTTGAAAGTTAGAGTAGTAATTAAATTATGGAGTGGCTTTTATCTCTCTGTAGATGGCTCACTTTTATTAGAGGTAAGCAATGACCATAAGTAACAACATGAACAAAATGGTTTGCCATTTGTGGTGATGTGACTTTTTAAAAAAATGTGTATGCAATTCTCTCAGTCTATCTTCATTAAAATTAAGATATGAATATTATATATTTCATTAATATATAATGAATCTGCTGTATAAATCTTTGAAAGGTTAATAATTAATGGTGTAATCAACACACACACAAAAAAGCAGGAATTCCTCATCATAAAGTTCCAAGTGGAGAAAAAAATGCCTAAGAAAAAAGAGTCAAAAAACCCCCAATCTGAAATACCCAGCTCCCCATTATCATACTCCTGGCAAAGAATTTGAGTAAACAGATAGGCCTTATGGAAGTTCAGGAAGCAAGCATCACTGGTCAGAAATGTAAAAAAAGTACTCTTAATTATACCAAGGGAACTCCTACTTTAAAACTACATTAGCTGTACTTGTGGTGGAATGGGAAAGGAAATTATGGTAGAAAACATCTGGAAAAGGTTGGTCACTAGGGAATGGCACCAAAACAATTTAGGGAGCTTTCTAGTTGAAAGACTTTTTGTTGTATTTAGAAATTAGCAAGGTGTTACAGGGCAATAGTGAAGAAGGCCTCTGTAGGCCTGTGGATTTGGAGAGGAGGGGACTGCTACTATGGACAACTGAGCTCATTCAAGAAGGCATAACTGGGTGGGCATTGTGAAAATTATGTAGACAAACTTAACCTAATTTTATTTGGTTTGATTCCTGAGTTTATTCAATGTTTAATTCTAACTTATGATCTAAAAACCCCCACGTGATTCTCAAACTGATAAATGTTTTTAGTGGCAATTCTATAAAAAGAAGGAAAGAACATTTCCCTCAAAACTCTAATGAAACTAAGGTGCCATCATAGCCAAGGAACAAGATGCCAAGGTGCAAAATGCTGCAAAGAGGCAACAATTGTGCCTTTTATAGCAGAACTGAACAAAATTAATTTACACATCGCTCAGAGAACACAGACACAAAGTATCTATGCAGGTTCACAAGACTGCCAGGATTTTTCCTGCAATTTGAACTAAAGCTAAAGTACAACTTTCTCCAGTCTTACTCACTAAATTAAGGCTTGCTCCAGAAAGCTTTCTTCAGCTAGGTTATTTTTTTTTTTTTTGGCCTCATACCTTTTTTAATGTTACAAAGCTACACAACTTTAACTAGAGGTCTAACGGTCTGATCAAAGACACTGTGCAAAGGGTGGGAAGTCTGAGGGGCAGTTGTTTTCATTTTAAAGGCTGTTGTTTTCCTTTGGAAGAAGAGCCAGCTTGGTTTATTTTAGACCTTTTTTTGAGAGTTATACTAGTCTGACATTAGTTATGAACTCTTCTAATGACTGATCCAAGATATTTTTTGTTTCTGGAGAGAGAGGAAAAAAGAAAACAAAAACCAAACACAAAGTCTAGAAGTTAGATGGCTCATGGTGGTTCGAACAATCTTTGCATAGTATGCAAGAAAAACACTTCTAAGTATTTTCCACTTGGGAAAGAATAATTTAAGAATAATAAAACACTTGAATACCCCTCACTGTCCCTGTTTCTAAAGTAGATAAATATTTTTCTGAAGAAAGATTTTGAAACATGTTTAAAAACAAGCAGATCTTTAGTATCTTTCTGAACCTGCATTCATAAGATTAGTTATGGAACTACTCAAGAATAGGAAATTGAAAAGACAAGGTAAGTTTTACTCCAATTACTTTCAAATGATTAGGTATTTCCACATCAAGGACTTTCCCATATTTTATTTCTTTAAGGAAAAAAAATCAAAATTCAGCAAAGAATGGGAAATGTCCAAAGAAGAAAGAAAAGGATCATAAAAAGTAGATACAATCAAACAGTATTTTGGGAAGTTAGAACCAATAAAATGCTCTCCCCAAACCAGAGGGCAAAGTTAAGATGAAAAAATGCTTTGATTAATTCTGAGTTATTATGTTAAAAAATAACTTAGACTGACTTGATTAAGAATGGGAATACATAATTTAAAAATCTCATATAAAAACAATTGCAAAATCAGCAACATATCATACTCAAGTGTCAAGTTAAAAAAAAATGTGGCTTTTGAGGCTAAACCTTATAAATGGCAAGGAGTATTGAGGGTGAGATGGGGGGAGGTGAGGGGGATGGGTGATGGGGACATAATTCTCCATCCAAACTACATTATAATGGCAAACATTACTTGTGCATTTTCCATGCAGTGGATATACTTTATTATTATTACTTCAAATATCATCTACAACTTGATAAAATGTTACTCAGCAAGCTTTGGGTATCTGAAGAGACACTGAGAATCCACTGAATGTTTTTGGATTCCAGATTTCTGGAAGAGTTTTTTTAAATCTTTAAAGAAAATCTGAAAAAAGCCCCCAAAAAACTATTGGGTAAAATATGCCAAATTCTCTGCATCTGATAATTACCACAATTAAACTGAGCTATTAAAACACTTTAGAGGAAAAAGAATAATTTGAAGGTAACGTCACAGATCACAGAAAATTGTCCTTTATTATGTCCTCTCCTTAGGAAGAGAGGAAAAAGGAAAATATCATATTCTGCATCATAATTTCACATGGGACCCTTCTATTTCCCAGAGTATATCATTTCAGTTAACAATATTTTTCTAAAATTTGGCTGAAATGTTATTAAAATATATGGTATCTTCCCCTCACACTATATTAATGAGAGCCATCAAAAATACTTGTACTTACCAAACCACATCATAAATTTCAAATTTTATTAACTGATCTCCTACCAATGACACTATTTTTCTATAACAAAATGAAAACTTCAATAAATAGAAGCATATGAACAAAAAACTATTTAATCACTTCCTGTCCTTCTTTAAGGTACAGAAGAAAAAAATGGAATTACCAAATAATTGAGGAAAATCTACATATTGACTTTTAATGATGCCACATGTAACTTCACTCAAAATTTAAAACATTAAAACCACTAAATTCTATGTTCCAGTATTTAATTCCTGTCTATACAACAGCAAAATCATCTCAACTTTGACTTGCAGTCTTCATTCCTAAACTACAAGATGAATATAGAGGGTTCATGCTACTAAAGTTCTTGAAGGATGAGGTAAACTTACAGGACTGTGCCCCTAAGGTACCAATCAATATCAAATTCCTTGTTATTTCCTCCTCTGCTCTTTGCTCTTCTCATTTTTCCTATATAAAGCATATAGGTGTTTTACTATGGCACAGGCATTAGTTCTTCCAGAGAATTTTTACCTTGATTCCCATACACACAAACCCTCTTTTATAAGACACAAAGGACATTCAAAATAAACAAAAGATGGCTGGATATTTAGGTACATTCCTAGATGGATAAGCATAATGGATTTTGTCCATTAGGAGACAGTACAAATCGGAATAGGACACAAGAAATATGATCTTATTCATAGAGAGGGTTTTGGCAAGTGCTCATTCTTCACGAATTGAAAACATATTACATGTTCCTAATACAAGGAACACCATTAATTTCTTTTTAGGTTTCAGTAATGTTAGCAAAGTATAATTTTAACTACTGTAATGTTACTGAATAAACCGGGTAAAATCATCAGAGTATCCCATTTTTTCCTATTCTAAGGAAACGATTACTATATTCATTATATTTAACAAGGCACTTAAATGATAAGATCATATGATTACTGTCACTTTGTGCATAGATTGTGAGATCTACAACTACAAGTACAATTTCCATGCCTTTATTTGGTAACCATAATATATAAGAAAAGGGAAGACAGCTTTTGATCCAGAGACCTAGAAGCTAAATCTTCCATGTTACAGAAGTCCCTCCATGCAGGAGTATAAGGCAATATATTACACAGCAGCCATTTAGTGATGCTATTGAAAATAAGAATACAGAGCTCCAAATTCTGACAGAAGACAAGAAAAACATGAAAGGAGAAACTATTGATGTGATCTGGTTCTGGACCGATTTACAGAAAGATGTTGAGTTACTGGAATATGTTCAGAGAAGGGCAACGAGGATGGTGAAGGGGCTGGAGCACAAGCCCAATGAAGAGCAGCTGAGGGAGCTGGGGTTGTTTAATCTGGAGAAGAGGAGGCTCAGGGGTGACCTTATCGCTGTCTGTAACTACCTGAAAGGAGGTTGTAGTCAGGCGGGGGTCTGTCTCTTCTCTCAGGAAACTGGCGACAGAACAAGAGGACAGTCTCAAGCTCCATCAGGGGAGGTTTAGGTTGGATATTAGGAAGAAATTCTTCACTGAAAGGGTGATCTCCCACTGGAATGGGCTGTCCAGTGAGGTGGTGGAGTCCCTGACCCTGGAGGTGCTCAGGAGTAGGCTAGATGAGGTGATGGGTGCCATGATTTAGATGATGGGTTGCTGTTAGATTTTAGGTTGGACTTGATGATCTGTAAGGTCTCTTCCAAGCTTGCGGATACTGTGATACAGGATATCTCTTAAGATTCATGAGTGTCCTAATGCCTCAAGTAAAATATGCTAGAGATTAAACGGAGGTAACACAGATAATCCTCAACTTTATAAAGAATTTAACCAGTTAGATCACAGAAATAGTCACATACTTATTTCTAGATGTCAACTTGATTCCACTGAAGAATACTATTTTAAGGTAAGGCAACATAATATAATACATCATTTCTGAAGATGATGTTGTGAGCAGAACAATCTTGTTTTGATTAATTATTCAGTTTGGTAAAATTACAGCTTGTTTAAAGGAGCATAAGCAATCTTTCAGAATGCTTCACTTGCTTCTTTTTACATAAGAATAATTCATTCCAGGTGTAAATTTACTTAATTAAGAAGCAATATCCCATATTTCTCTGTGTGAGTGAGTAAATCTAAACCCACAAAACAAATTACATAAATCAAAAGCTGGCATTATAGTCCTGAGCTATTAAACAGATTATGCAAGCTAAAAACCCCCCTCAACAAACAAACTGGGAGTGGAGGTAGAGAGGATATATCACAAAGAAATCCCTTTCACAAACTGAACTAATAGAGAAACAATAATTTGGACACTTTATATATTTTTTTCTGGTATTATTAATTATCAGTATTCCTTTGTTTTCTGTACTGTTCATATTTATCATGTTTTATGTTCTTCTAGCACTTCCTCTTCTTTCTTTTTGTGAACCACTGAGCAGACCAGGCATCCAGATCCTTGAGGACTGCAACATAAAGGGTATCCTTACAGGTAGTTCAACAGCCCTCTGCTGTCATGGCAGAAGTATTTCCAAAAAAAAAACCCCAAAAAACAAAACAGTCAAAACCAAAACATCTTTATAAATTGTGATGGACTGAAATGTTGTTGATGTCTTAAACATTGTCAAAACCATAGGAAGCCTTTTTTTAAAGCTGCAAGGAAGCAAGTGCCTGTGTGTGAAGTATCCCACTTTGCCTGTGTGCTTCCTGACTGGAATTTGGACTTTGAAGGGGAAACTTGAGATAAGACTATTGTCTAAACACCTCAGGTCTGAGAAGTAAACAAGGCTCACAAGGTGGTGGAGGAGGAGGGGTTTGGATGTGTGGTAGTGAAATCTCTCCACACTAGAGCAAATCCCCAGTCCGGGAAAACCACATACACATGGGACATTCACAAGAGAGGCAGGTCAGAAAGGGCCATAAACCACCAAAGACCTCCAAACCACTCCCCAGACTCATTCCTGAGGCTTTCCACCACCAGAGGACCACACATGATCCAAGTGAGGCAATGAATCCAGAGTCTGTAAGAAGAGGCTGCAAAGCCTCCCACTATCTGGCATCTCTAGAGCATAGAGTCCATTTAACTCTATCTTTTGTGGGACCTTCTCCACCAAGAAGGCCAGAAAATACCCATGGGATGCCAGTCAGTTCTGGAGTGGTGATACTTTTTCTATTAATCTCCCGCTGTCACTTTCTTCTTTCCCCACTCCCCACCTTTTCCTATTTCATTCTCTCTCTCTCTCTGCCTCAAAATTACTGTTAAATAAAATCAGCATATGGTCTTGTTTGCACTTTAATTTGGGCAGAGGCATTTCTAATAATTTTAATAACTAGATCATAACAAAAGTAACTTATATTTGGCTTTGCTTTTCCATTTAATTTCAATGACTTGAGCCATGAGGAACTGTCTAGAGTTAGAAGCAAACCCATACAAACTTAGAAAACAGTATAGTGCTTTCTTATCCTCTGTAAATTGAAGATACAACCTATTAATCACTTTAGATAGTACTGTTGGGATATTTTATTAATTATAGTCATGGTATTATTTGCTGATTTATGTTTTAATGTTATAAGTTTTAAAAATATGTTTATCAATATAGTAGTAAATCTGTAATTAAAATTAGCTGTAAACAAATCAAGAAGCTGAAATATCAGGCTTCTGTTAATATGCTTTTTCTATCATAATTCTCCTAATATTATATCTAAGTCATTAACAAATATGCACCTAGAAGGATTTGCAAAAGGATTATGGAAATTATTATGGCCTACTTAACACTTGATTTACTTTGTCACTGTTATGCACCCTGTATGACAACCCTATCCACTTAAACAAAGTCAATTGGCAAATATAAGGAAACGAGCAAAAGGCTGTTACAAGAAGACACTCCAAAAAAGAAAATTACACGATTGACTTGCAGTCCTCCTGTAAGAATACTCTGCAGCTATTTAAAAGAGATTTAAGATAAACAAACATTCTACAATTGCATCTCAGAATACCACTGCCTTCAGATCATTTCTTTCTCTCTCCATGTAGAAAAATACGTTCCCAAAGGAGTGCTTACAACACAAAATTTAAGGATAATTGGAAATGTTCACTTATGGGCCCAGGGCTTAGACACATTGTTGTTAATGAAGAATGTAAGGTATAATCCATAAAAGTCAAATATATTGAAATATATTTGATCACAGAATAAATTGGATATAAATGTATATGTAAACTGGTGTTTAATTTATTTGTTATTCAACTTGCTCTAGCCTCCCTACCTTATTTCTAAATTGTCTTTATCTGAAGATTCTCCTAACACATTTCATAATCAAATTTTTGGAAAAGTCTTGTGTGGTTTCTCTTTTCTTTTTTTTTTTTTTGGTTCTACTAAGGAAACAAAAAATCCCAGAAAAAAATCTAATTTAAAATTAAATTATATTTTAATATTAAATTACATTAACAACAGACAATAATACATATCATGAGAAAGCCAACATATCCCTGAAAATGGTCATTGATATACAAACTCAGAGATTAAACACAGTCTTAGAAGAAATTGAGTCACTATACAAATGAAAACTTTACTTCTGATCTATTTTTGATGCACTGAACTTGCTATGTAAGGTCAGTAATTATTCTCAACCCTACTTCATCAGAGAAAATGAAACACAAAGAGTCAGACATTTCAAAGGAAATAAACAATCACAATCAGTTACACTGTCTTGAAGTCAGTCTCCTAACTCTTTCAAGACACAGTGAACTATCTCTGAACAATCTCCTCTTTCCTAGCTCCTTGGGATTCAGTAGTAACAAGAATAAATTATTCCTTGGCAATGGAAATACTATCTTGCATTTTTAGTCCTGCTGGGTACTCCTACTCAGCTTCTGACTATTTTAAAAATTATAGTGGAATGCAGCCTCTCCTTCCACTGAACAAGAATTCAACTCCTAGAAGGCTCTTACAAGAGATTAGGACTATCAGGGAATAAATTTCAGTATGTCATCACCTTAGAGATGGATTAGAAATAGCTGGACATAACAAAAGTGATTTTCCTTGACAGTGAATAGCAAACAGTAAGAAATACATGAAGTTTATGTAAATTTTCACGTGACACAGGGTAATTCTGAGCCAAATAACACCAGGCCACATTCAAATAGTGGAAATATAACCAACAGATCTGATGTTGCCCTACGACTGAACATCACTATCAAATTGCAATCTCTTGGGATGATTGCTTTCAACACACAAACTTTGACCTCAAAAAGCAGAGATAAAATATCTCAAGAAAGGCAGGAAAAGGAATAGTAAAATCTGTAGAATTAGCATCTAGTAATACTGTAAAATAAACTCACAGTTCCTAGAGCATTAATGTAAATCTGTGGCCTTTCAGAGCCTAGAAGTCACTAGAAGTTTCATTTAATATTTTCAGACAAAATCTAAAGAGGAGTAAGCAATAAAACCTATAATTACCAGCCATAAATAAAGCAGAAAAAAGGATGATGCAGTGTCCAAACAAAATAATAATCACATGTGCGTGTTGCGATGGGAGGAAATAGGGCAGTAAAATGAATAACCAAGCTTCAAGTCATGAAGTCAGAGATGCCCCTGATGCAACAAAGGTTTAAGGACACTTTGCTGATTTACTTTGTGACAGGCTGACATTCTTGTAAGCATAATGCTCAAAAGCTCATTTCAGCAGTTTTAAGCAGCACAGCACTTTTTCCTGATTTATGACTGGTTTATGGTAGTTGGAAATGGACATAGTCATTGTGGCCATAGTTCGAAATGAAGTTAAGTGATGTCCTTGCAGACCCAGCGTCAAAAATGAAAACTATGAAAAAAAATGAAAATGATGAAATACACCTTGATAATTTAGCCCAGTGGTAAAAAGGGCAAAGGGAAAAGATGATTTGCAGTGCAAGCAAAGATTACAGTCTTTGGAGAAGTAAATTCGAGATTGGTACCACATAATGGCTAAGTTTTCAGAGGTCAGCAGTCAAAGGTTCTGTAAGGCTGGCTCATAAAAATTATTAGAGCAAATGCATTACATTGAAGTTATGCATATGCCTTCTTTTTGTTTTTTTAACCACACTAAATTTTCATTTACTCCCTCAGCTGCTCCAGAAAAGAACAGTTGGATAAAGACACCAAAAAATACACTCCACAGATTAGGCTTCCACATCCAGAGCAGACAACTACTTGAAATTTCTCTATCAAAAGTTACAGCTTTGGAATAGAGTTTATGAAAGAGTCTGTGGAAGAGATCAAGCAAGTGAAAAAAACATATTTTTGTTTAGTTCACTTGCTTGTATTAACCTCAGGAATTTACTAAAATGTATTGAATGAACTTACAGTGTAACTAAGATATGTTGGATCTGACTTTGAAAGTTACTCAGTATCAGCCAGCAAATCCATTTAAACCTAGTGGATTAGAATATCTAAGAGTCACAGTTAAACTGACTAAAGGAACTACTAGTTGTTTAATCCATTACCTGGGAACTTCTTTAAGTATTTTTTTCAGATTCAAAACATTTCCAGTACGAATACAAATATGAGATGGGGGAAATATTTCAATCGGAAAAAATCATGATCTCCACATGAAAGCTGTGAAAGTTGAGAAGTGTGCAACTGCCTGAAATGACTTAAGGGATAACTGTCACAAGAATTAATACAGTTTGAATGTTTTAAAATTACAACAGATTCCTTTACATTTTGAAGGCTGTTTGATTCCTGCTGTGAAAGCTTAATGTCTTTCCATTTGATGGAGGGTTGTGGCTGTTTCCAGTATACAGACGACTAATACTTGTTTAATGGATTGGAGCAGCCAACAAGTGTCAGAGATATATACACAAAAGGTTAAGTTAGGAGTAGAGTATTTTTCCCCTTTCTTGTTGACATCCTGTCAGCTACCCTCTAGAAAGAATAGTGAAGGGCAATGAGATGAGAACTTTTAAATACACAAGCTACCAAAATTAGTAACAAATTAAAATACAATGCATCCCCCTTCCCCAACAATGTCCCAGGACATCCTAGCAGAAAAGCTGACTAAAATTATAGCATATAGAACATTTCTGCAGGCTTCCTCATACAGCTGCTCTTGAGCTTCAAGATTCACAAGAAAACACCAGCTGAAGATACCTATCTATTGAATAACATCCTTCAATGACTTTCAAATAAGCCTCTCCAGCACGACCCTAAAATGAAGAAGAGTCAGAAATCAACTATTTAAATACGCTAAATACTAAATAGAGGAGGATTCTATGAAATACCAAATAAGAAAAGCACACAGATGGCTCTCCCATCCCCATATTTCTTTCCTGTTTACCTTCTACACTTACACTTTTGAGTTATTTATCCACTACATCCTTCAAATCCAATGTTCCTGGAAAGATGGGGCAGCCTTTAATACTATCATGCTTCTGTAGAAATTAGTATTTACTTATTTACTTGTTAATAAAATTTGTTAAATGACAAAATTTGTTGTTTAAAATTATATTTATTGGAAAACAGAGTCAATTATTCTGGTTGAATTGATAGAACTCTTTGTGTTCTCTGATAAAGTGATTTTAAAACAGTACGCAGATGTAATAAATGCTCTGCAAATTCTAACAACCAACCATTCATTATGGTGCACTCTATCCAGACACTACTCTGTGTGTGCATTACAGTGATACAAAATATAAAGCAAAGTAATCCACCTCTCATTTACTCCAATGCCTACAGTGGGGCTACAGAGCTTTCAACACCAATTACTTTGCTCTGTCACACTGGGGCGCTAACCGAAATGGAGACAACATACCAACCTTATTACTGGATGAGGAGCTCAGGTATTCTGCTGAGATACAACACTGTGATGTTCTTTGAAGATAAAAATCCTTAAGCATTGTCTTTCTTTTAACATTTTGTGACCATACAGCTACAGAAATCCAATTCTTTCCACGCACATCCAGTATGAAACAAGCAAAATCAAGTTTCTCTTATCACTCTTTAACTTTCTTTAACTGAGGACTTCCAATGTCAGGTACTACTTCACTAGAAAATTACCAAGTCATCACCAGCTGTGGCTAAAACAGAGCGTGCATGTCATTTAGAATAAAGAGTAACAGTAAAATAAACTTAATAGGGCAAACTTTTAAAATCAGCCTTGGCAGGAATACCATTCTCATTTACATTCTGAGATTAAAAGCTAAAAAATAAAACTACAAAACAGGACCTTGGTAAACTTCCAATTTTGAGACTTTAATGAACGAATTCAGAAAGAAAAAGAGAAGAGAGGGAGGAAGGAAGATAGAAAGAGGGAAGGGAAGGCAAGGCAAGGCAAGGCAAGGCAAGGCAAAAAGAGAGAGAGAGAGAAAGAGAACAAAAGGAAGAAAAGAAGAAAAGAAAAGAAAAGAAAAGAAAAGAAAAGAAAAGAAAAGAAAAGAAAAGAAAAGAAAAGAAAAGAAAAGAAAGAAAAAAAAGAAAGAAAGAAAGAAAGAAAGAAAGAAAGAAAGAAAGAAAGAAAGAAAGAAAGAAAGAAAGAAAGAAAGAAAGAAAGAAAGAAAGAAAGAAAGAAAGAAAGAACTGTCTTTGGCAAAATCTTTTTTTGCTTGTTTGTTTTTAAAGCTTGTGATATAAACAAACCAAAGAAAAACATAGAGATCAATGCATATCTGTGCTCATTCAAACAGCCAATATATGAATCATATATTCGTGGTGTAGACTAAGTAAAATCCAAACCTCAGGCATAATTTTTATTGTCTGAATTAGAAGAAAAGTGCCTCAATCAAAGTCAAGCTTCATGTTTGAATTTAAACTCAAGTTTTGATGAAAACAAGACGTGTGGAGCAGGGAGTTTGGTTGCTCAGATGCAAACAAGCCTAGAGAGAGATTTTGTTTTGAAATTTCCATTTCTTTACATAATCATCACACAAAATATTGGGATTTTCACATCTGACTTCAAATCAAGTTTATAGCTAATCTACTATTCCCTTCTATCAGTCCTTTCAGTTGTTTATATACTCAAAATTGTTACCCAGAAAATTCTGAGAGAGGAAGGAAGAAAGAGAGCCCACATGTGCAAGAGGCACCAGCAAATTCCAGAAATAGAGGATGTGCAAAACAGGGTGAGGATGCTTGAGACAGAGGATGAGTAGAAGTGAAAGAGAGAAAGCACAAGTGAGAGGGCACATGAGAACAAAGAAGAGCATCCATGAGAGGATGAAAGGAAAGCAGGAGAGAAGAGGAAAAGTCAGGGTGAGGAATAAAGGTAGGGGGAGAGAGCACAAGAAAGAGAAGGTGGGATAAAAAGCAAAGAAAATTAAGTTTTTCGATAAAATCAAATTAAAAGTTTGTCTGGTAGAGCCAGATATAAATCATATATCTTTATTATCCAATCCCTGTATCTTCTTTGCTTGTGGCACACTGCTAAATAATGAAGTGAGCCATGTGACCCTGATGGACTCATACCCAGGGTTTTACTGAGATTTACACACTGCATATTTTCTTTGTTTCAATTGAGCTTAGTTTAGATCCAGTCATTTTGTTTTAGTAACTTCAATATAGTTCAATCTGTTATATTTATATTCAATTCAATCCATAATATTATGGGTTTTTTTTTTGTTTTTCAGTCCAGTACACTTTCTAATCAATTCTCTTATATACTTTATTCAATTAATTAAAATGTATATATTATTCCATGTTTTATTTATTTCAGTATGAAGTATATCAATTTTGTTGTATGTTACATTAAGCCTTCAGTATGTTGTATCCATTTCTTCCTCTGTTACATCCATTTAGTCATGTGCTCTAGCACACATTGTATATATTTTGATACAGTTTTACATCCTATTTCTATTTTTTTTAGAGCATTCGTGTGGTATTAATGTGATTTGTTTTTCATCTGTTCTTGCGTTAATTTTCTGTAAGATGCCTTGCACTTAGAGGCAACGAGGTAAAATATAATGTGGTTGCTGTTAATAAGCATGAACACATACAATTTCATCTTTAACTTTATAAAGAATAATTCCTAGAAGACATCATGGTGTGCTGTTGAATTAATTTGAATTGTGTTTGAATTTCTAAGTGTCATTTTCAGTAGGAGTTAAGAATGTTTCTTTGTCAACTGTAGGAGTCTAGTTTTCTATATGTTATTTTTCACCTTCCTATTTTCTATGCTCTTCATAAGGAAATAAAACAGCAAACTCCAAGCATTTAAAGAACATAACTCCTCATTTAAAGAATATAATCTCTGAAAATCAGGATGTTTTGTAGTCTATAGATATAATACTTGTGACATGTAGATTCCTTCCTTTTTTCTATATTTGTTTTGTTTGGAGACAGGCACGGACACATTTAAGGGATTTTTACATATATAAAGAGAAATTTTAAATCTCTAACTCTTTTTCTTAAAAAGCAAATAAAATAGTTTGCCTCAGAAGATCGGAAATGAGAAAATATTAACTATCAACGTATTAGTAAAAATTGTGTTGTTAATAATGAAAATCAGAATAAAATAATTTGCCATGTAAGCAGAAGAATAATAACTTTGACCTCATCTGTAGCTATGCCCCTGGATTTGGGAATGAAGAGATGGACTACAAGACCACCAGACACCTAAGGAAGAGGGTTTTTTCCTGTGCCTTTGCATAAATATACCTGTATTACCTCTAACAACTAATAAAGTACTCTCTGTTAGACATCCATCTGGCTTGCCATTTATTATCCCTGGGCAATGCTATGAAGTGGACTCCACATTACTCTCTCTATTCCAAATCACGTGCCTGTTCCCTCTTCCTGGGAATTGACTGTGCTGCTCATCAAAATGGAGCAGGTTACCAATTTTGGGACAGCCCGTCCTGTTCCTTCTTTTTAATTTAGGTTATAATTTGAAAAGTTTCCTTTAATTACTCATCCCAGATAGGTTGGTGAAGTGTGATTTATGTTGCCCTGAGGACAGAGATCATTAAACGTGCTAGAAACTGTGGTAGGAAGGCCCTCTGCACCACTCCTACCTCAAAAGAGGCTGCTATTCCCTGGCTGCTCAGCATCTGACCAGCCACAACACTCTAAAAACACATATATATCTTGGTGCCACTGTGCCAACAAGCACATTTACCTTCAGGGCTCCTGACCTGGATCGACCACACAATTTTCTGTCTCCCAACAGGGAGGGAATTACTTGAGCCTCTTATCTTTCCTTTCCCTTTTCAGAAAACTACTGTATGATCTAGCTGCCAAGAGAAAAGGCAAGTCCTTATAGAATATATATGGAGTTTCAACTCCAATTCCAAAATAATTCAGTGAAAGTTTGTAAGACAATGTCATTGTAGTAAAAGCAGACAAACTTCCAACAGTTCAGTCTTTTCAGATTTGTAGGCCTATGTTTCTGATGTCAAAGCAAATAATTTCATAGACATCTAACTATGGGATTTTTTTTTCCACTTATGCAAAGGCTCAGCATGAGGACCATGTACTACAAAAACTGGCTTGTGCTTTGGCTTCAGAGTTTAAATAATTCTCAGGTCTTGTGCTCAGGTCATGGTGGCATGATCATCACAGAAATTTACATTTTCTACTTAACACAAGTAGCATTAACACTCTCTGCGTTTTCATATTTCTGAAAGGTGGAGAGGTGAGGAAACAGAACTGCATTCTTTTTACAACCGACACATAAAAAATCCCCAAGTAATACATGATCCCTCAGATCTTTGCTCTAATAATATGAAAAACATTTGATCAACATACTTTTCAACTACAGATTTACATGTTTAACATGTCTGAAAATGTGTATGTATAAGAGCATTATAAAGAATGAAGGCCATCTCACGCTACTGGAAATTTTGGCATTCAGATGGACTGCAACACATCTGGAGATACTCTACTGAATTTACTCTAGCTTTGCACTGAATGACAACCAACCAAGAACTGGGGCTACGTATGTTATTCACTTGCTTCCAATACCAGAATATAATGTGCAGCATTGCTGAGACACAATTGCGACTGAATAATATGACACATATCTTCTGGGATAATATTAAAGAATATAATTTTAATTATTTTTGCAATGTGTTCATGGGCTTGCATAAGCCTATAATCTGCATATTCTGATTCTGTGCATCATTTTTCAAGTCAGTGCAAAAATTTTTACATCCGACATCCAAACCACTTAAGCATAATTTATAATGGAAATGCTGACATCAAGCTAACTGTGGTGGCATGAACAATGCTCACAGAAAACAAAAAGCAAAGCTTCCTCAAAATACATTACAAAGTTCAAAACTCAGATTAAAAGCATATGAACCTGAAATAATTTTATTGATGACTATATTCTGTGACCTCAAACAATTCGGAGAGTAAGATTTTGAGAGTCATGACTTCATAAAGGTTTTTTTTAAAAAACTCAAATTCTGTAAGATGTCTAGTTTAATAGCTCTTACTTGTATTTTCTTACTTGTATTTTTTTATAGCATGCATTGTGGCTATTGGTATGCACAGACACATTCTAATATTGTCCCCCACAACAAAAGCCATCATTCTGGCAAAAGGAGACAGGAAAATCTAACACTCTCTTACCATGACCAAGATGGTAAGAGCTGCTGCAGTTGCCAAATACAATACACAAAACATTTAATTTATAATAGTTAGAACTTGGCCCTTGACCAAGTCCAAAGAACTATGTCTTATTTCACTTGCTCTTGAATATGTCTCTTTCAGAGATAAATGACTGTGCTGTTTGCCAGTTCTCTCCTCTGTTTGGCGTTTTGTTTAGCTCCGCTTGTGACAAGCCAAGAGTTGATGCATCTGCTTGAATGTGTAATATACATCTTTGGTCAACTTAGCTTTTTTCCTTGACAATATTATGTCAAACAATCACATCACAACTGGCTCTGATCTCTTTGTTGTTAGCTAATAAATTAAAGAGTATTTATTATCTGCAATCCTTTTTTCCCTTTTAATGGTGACACATTTGTGGTGAATTACAGGGCAGCTTTATAAACTAGGCTGTGGGCCAGTATCAGCCCCTGCGTTCATGTGAATGTTCCCTCTCCCACTTGGCCTCCCAGCCTGGTGGTAAATCAAGGCAGCTGTCACAGCACACTAAGTTAGTGTGCGTCATTGGGGAGAGCAGGAAGCGTTGGGGGTATAATTCTGTCCATCAAACTAATATGTTATATCAGTAGCTTTGTAATCTTCTGCTATAAGTTATGGGAAGTGACACCTAAGAATTCACTTTGAAAGCAATGTGTTCCTCAGACTTTAAGCCAAAACAGACCCAATCTGCAGCAAGAGTTCCACTGTTTATATGTGCAGATTTGTAGCAGCTAGCTGCCCCATCGCTATCAATGCAGCAGTATTTTACACATTCCACTGCAAGCCTTTCTCTGTTTACAGTTTTTGCAGCAGAATTTGTAAACTTTTAAAACATGATTTCTTCCCTTCTCCTTCTTTACCCTTGCTTTAACCTCCAGTAGCAGGACAGATAAATATACTCCTTGAATGTTATCATGACAAAGTGAACTCCTGACAGACAGGAATGAATGGGAGACCTATTTCCCTTGTCCATACCCCCTTCAACCTTTGCCTTGACAAATGTGGGAAATAGCTGCATAGGACAGGAGAAGAATACACACAGCACTATGATAGGAATGTCAGCTTTTTTGTTAAATGTTCACATGATACTGAAAGAAATGAGTGAAGATAACCTTAAAAAGGAAATGTGTTTTCTAAACAGCTTCACAGAGATCCAATTCACACTGTATCTCCCCTAAAAGCATGGCTTATTTTCAGTGACTATTTTTAATGCTTTTGAAGACCAACAAAAGAGGAACTTGGACTCAATTAAGTGTTTTTGTGAGGTGTGATTTGATCTGAAAGTAGTCTATGGGGCATCTTCAAAGAGTCAAAACCAGACAAGCATGTCCCACAACCCTAACACACTGGAATCAAAGATGCATGCTGAAGACATTAAATATCTGTTGCCAAAATATCCTAAAAAGATTTAGTACTAAACCTTCAGAAGATTGCTTTGCTAATCTTTGTAATCAATAGTAAATGTAAAAAAAAGCATTAGAAAACAGTACTCTCTTTATTCTTAAATCTAAATCCAGAGGCTATTACAATTTAGAAAACACTTCTTGGGAAAATCTAACTTCAGTTAATCTTAACACACAAGTACTATCATCAGACATTGGTTCCAGCTTCCCATCAATGCTTGTAGTTTACAGTACAATTTTAAAACATGTTCAAAACAGTTAGAGATACTTCTTTTCCACTAATCTGTGCAATATACAAATGCTGTTTTAACTTTCATTTCAATGTCAGCTTGAAAATCGCAAATGATATTTCACAGGACCACATGGCATACCACATTGCCTCAAACCTTAAGAAATCCTGTGTTTAATAGCATCAGCTCTTGTTCACATGCCTTAAAAATTTGAAAATGTATATTGCAGATTTGGTCAAACATTAATAAAATGAAATATTTTATCTTGAAACTAATCTACTTAGAAATCACTTTTCTTTCATCTATTCATCCCAGCTAATTAAAGCAGCACTGATTTTGGATCCTTCATGTTTAATAACATTTCAAAAATATATTTCAAAACTTTGTTCTTGCTTGTTCTGATCTGAACAAAACTCTCTCTAAAAAAGGTCTCATTAAACCCAGAGTTGCTAAGATTTAAAATCAAAAAGTTTGATTATCACATGATGTGGAAACTGCAACTAACATGCTTGCACCAGTCATCAGCCCATACATCTGTGAAGCTGATGGCAAGACAGTAAGGTTTTCTGGTGCTAAATTTTTCATGTGGGAGTAAAAGGTCCTACTCTCACTGCACAACCTCATAGTGTCGAAAAAAAAAAAAAATCAAATTCACTATTTACCTGTGACTAAAGGGAGAAAAACAGAGCTTTGTAGAGATTCTAAGGCAAGACTACAACAAAATCCCCACTATTTAAAGGGTTTCTGCATAGGTGGCTATTTTGCTAGAAATCATGTGTCCATGATGCCTTTCATTACATCTCTCCTTTACAAAGCCCATCCAACACATGTGTACGCCAGCATTAAGATACTGTTCATTAGGTCTTGTTCTGTGTTACAAAACTTTGAAATATTCACCACCATGTGCTTATTTTCATTTGGAAAATGGACTTGTAGCTACAGTACATTGGCCACAACTAGCCATTCCCTCAATTATGTATCTGTTTTTAATAAATCCTGAAGTAACAAGGTCTCATACTTCATGGTTTTTCTGCATAAACAGCTAAACATGGAGAAGTTTTAGCCCCTTTCTCAAGAACAAATCTCTCATAAAGACATTCTACAAATACCTCTGCTTAAGATAGACCATGAAAGACCAGATCCTGCAAACCTCATGCATTAAGAATGAAGGGAAAATCTCTCTGATCTCTTGACTGATCAAGAATCTCCTATAAAAAGAAAGCTAGCAGGTATGGTTTGGAAACCATACTCAAAGATTCAATAGACTTTTCTTCTTCCCTTTATACAGTTCAGCCTTCTCTGAACAAACCTTCTTGCAGCTGCTGAGGGATCAGTCACAGGTAAACTTATGTGACAAACTGCTGCAAAAAACTGAATCGAGCATTTGTGGTATTTTTTTCACAGTCAAGGGTATTTTTTCCCACCTATGACTGCTGAGTAAGGTGTTCGTTCTGAATACTTCAAACATTGACCTCCCAGTCTCACCATCAACAAATTCATTGTTCCCCTCTGCTGGATACTAACCATATTTCTCAAGTCACCTAAAAAAATTATAGCAGTTGCACCAGGTTGGCCACCTGAGATTTGGCAATGAAATAGCTTGCTCCTGTTTTCGTGAGTTCTCATGTAAACCCATATAAAAATTCATCCAGAGTTCAAAGTATATCAAAGAGACAGACTGTCAGTACACAAAGCTAACATTTGGACTGAATCATCCATCACCAGTTAAGCACTCAGAAACAAAGTAAAGGACATTTTATGTAGACAGGATAGACTCCTGTGACTTCCCCACTACCTGATCTCCCTAAAATCAAATGTTGCTGTATTTATCAGAAAGGTGGCTTTTTTTTCCCTCTATGCATACAATTTGACTAGAATTTTTAAAGAACACAGGAGAGCTGAACAATCAAATTTCACTAAAAATAAGAACAAAGTGGATAGCATATCCACTCAGCCTTTTGAATTCCGTTCTATCAATTCTGTTTAGTCTTTTAGATATTTAAAAAATAAATACCAAACAAAAGACAGTGTTTTCCAATCAATTAAACATATCAAATAAGGGTTACACTGTGTCTGACACCATTACAGACAAATCTGATCCAGCATTTTGGAAATAAATCATTAATATGGTTACACTTTATGCAGACTCCAAAAACATATTCCCTGAATAAGCTCTTTGACTGTGCAGACTTGGTTTACATAGGTTATACTTGAGAGGATTTTTTTCAACTTTTTATATTAAATAAGTGTTAAAATCCTGCAGTACAAGGTGACAACATAATAAACTCTATATTAGAAAACATTGCAAATTTGAGTTACTCGTAAGGCTTCTCTTAGTGGTCATTCCTTTTTCTTGTCGTTTGTTAAGAAAGAAGAGGGACAAAACAAAGAGAAATAATAGAATATCTACTTATATGTCTTTCCGCAGTACTACAAGACTACTGTCTGGTTTTGAGACAGATGCAAAAATGTTAATTAAAAATTAACTTCAAGGCATTTCAAATGTGTCTTCCTACAGAAACAATTTTTTCCCCTAATAGAAGGAAAAAAATTAACACCTGAGCCAAATTTTAATTCATTTTGGGTAATTAGTTAACAATGGCAGTTCCTCAAGCTATTATATATCTGTAATAATGACACTCAATTATGTAAGACATTATAAAATAAACATGTGGTGAAAAATATCATACTGAGTGATTTTAAAAAAAGTCACAAAAATATGTTTTCCTTTTACAGTCTCCTTTAAGAGCTCTTTCATAATGGTACTAATTCAAAGCTGTCAATAAAAATTTCTAATTTTTGAATTCGATGTAAGAATTTATAGTACAGAATCATGATAAGAGATGACAATGTACAACACCACCAGTGAGTAGTTTTCAGGACATATTTTACTATAAATTTCTAAATCTAGTTGAGATGAGGTTTTTTCCTACTATTCACCATGCTGAATAAATAGTGTATTTATTCTATATTGATTGAGATTATTCTCTCTTGAGCTATATGCATAGACATTTAGTGATTTTCTTTTCCAAATCAATTAGAAGCTCTGCTGTGTTCAGTGCCTGGTTTTTCTCTATTTTAACTTAGAAAAAAATACCCAAAGTTATTTCTCTGTTGCAAATGATTGTCTTTTTCTCATTTAAACCCATCTTGTTTCAATCTTATACACTCTTTGAGACTATAATACAAATGACAACCTCCTTCCCTTATTATAAACAGAAAGTATTAGAAAGAACAAACATCAGCTGAGCTAATCTTTCACTCCGCAGTTCTTTTATAAAACTGAGTGATCCAACACTAGCTTTTCTTATTTGTAAAAACACATAGCAAGCACAACAAAACTAACTGCATACTGGATCACAACTCCATAGCGAATTTTGAAATTTTGAACAATTCTGCTTCATTCTTTTTGTGCAGATTTCAGTCCTAGAAAAGCAAAACACAATCCCATGGTTCCACCCCAGGCAGACTAACAGGTTTACAAGATGGTTGTTTGAAAAAGCACTCCCCAGTTAGTGTGAAATGAAGACTGTTCAAATACCATTCCATTCCCTAAATTCCATTTTGGAGATGAAGGCCATTTTCTTCCACATATCTTCAAGTTTCATCACTGTAAAGAAAGGCATATGAATATAAACAGAGCTATAGGTTGCACTTGTAAACAGACTGTTTCTCTGGAAGTGTTTAATTAAGGCGCTCCCATTTTTTAGCTTTCTGAAACTTTAGTGCTGTTTTAAATAGGACATAAGCAGTTATGACCTTTTGTGTCTGATGTCAGAGAAATGAAAAGGCCCAGCAATAACTGGAGTTTACATTGGCTTCATTTTCCAGTTCAGAGTTAAATACACACTATATCTAGTGCACCATACATTCTTGAAGGCTTAAGATATGATTCAAGACCTTGTGTGAAGAAAACAGATAACAGCTGGACAACTGTGGAGTACTTCCAACAAGGTCTTTTGCTTCCTCATAGAGTCCTGCTCAATGAATTACAATTATAATATCTCCATGGTTGTCAAACAAGTACTTACTTTAAAAACACCAGCTGTTCTATTCTGCCCTTTCTTCTTTTCTTGTTGCAAGAACTATCAAATAACTAAAATACTGTATATTCTTCAGTGAAGGACTGATCTGGAGACTTTGAAGAAGATTTAGATGAGAACAAAACAAGTTAATTTCTAGTTGCTCTATATACACTAGCTAAAATTATCTAATTCCTTTATGCTTAATGTTCAGCAACTGAATAAAATGGTCTGTATTTGAGAGGATTTAAGTACCCATTTGATGTCTTTTGGGATTGCGTGAATTTATCTATGCAAGCCTATCATTGTCAAATCTATCAAAGATTTGATTATCATGACAGCTTTTCACATGCCAGCTATGTGCCAGTTTTCATAAACTTCTACAAAACTGCTTATTTTCCCCCCTTGTTTAATGTCTCCAAAGTATATAACATAACAATAAAAGATCCGAATCCAAAAAAAAGCAGAAAGCTGAATAAAAGCAATAACAACAACTTATTTTCTACAAGTGCAATTCAATATTATTATTAACAGCAGAAAAAATCGGACTCTTCTGATTTATACTTTCTACAGCAGTCCTAAGAGTAAAAATAAAGTAATATCACAGAATCACAGAATCACAGAACTGCTAGGTTGGAAGAGACCTCCAAGATCATCTAGTCCAGCCCTTGCCCTAGAACCTCAACTAGACTAGACTATGTCACCAAGTTCCACATACAGCCTTTTTTTAAACATATCCAGGGATGGTGACTCCACCACCTCCCTGGGCAGACTATTCCAATATTTTATTATTCTTTCTGTGAAAAACTTCTTTCTAATATCTAACTTATACCTCCCTTGATGCAGCTTGAGACTGTGTCCTTTCGTTCTGTCAGGTGCTGCCTGGTGGAAGAGACCAACCCCCACCTGAGTACAACCTCCTTTCAGGAAGTTGTAGAGAAGGATAAGGTCACCTCTGAGCCTCCTTTTCTCCAGGCTAAACAACTCTAACTCCCTCAATCGTTCCTGA